>PKML01044849.1:1352847-1469127 GCA_002933935.1 Eutrema yunnanense | reverse complement strand
TTTTTCTCTATGGTAACCGTTAATGATTTCTGTAGCCAATATGGTATTTTCCACTAGTAATCTCCCTTGAACAAAAGCTGTTTGATTTGGGAGAATTAGCTCAGGCAGAAGAGGTTTCAGTTTTGATACTAACAACTTTGAAATGGACTTGTATATGGTGGAACAGCATGAAATTGGTCTGAAGTCACTAATTGCAGAGGCGCCAGGATGCTTTGGCACAAGAGAGAGGATGGTAGAGTTCGCTGAGGAAGGCAAAAAACCAGTACAAAAGAACATTTGGACAGCAGCAACAACCTCATTTCCAATAAGATTCCAAGAAGCCTTAAAAAACCCTGAGGTAAGGCCATCAGGCCCAGGCGCCTTATTGGGGTTTTGATTAAGTACTGACTTTGTGATTTCTTGGCTAGTTGGAGCAGCTGAGAGTAGGATACGTTGAGTTTCTGAGCATCTGAAGGAGATGATACGTTGGAACCAGGCAGGAGTAGAGTTTGACGAGGGCATGACTTCAGGAGACAAGATACTCTGGAAGTGAGCCACAACATGGAACTCATTGCAATTGGATCTGACAGGAGTGCACCTGTGGGCAGCATAAAGGATCTGATAGTGTTGAGCGCTGTTCTGACCAACATGACTCTATGAAAGTAGGAAGTGTTAAGATCTCCTTCTCTTAGCCAATTAATTCTGGATTTTTGCCTGAAGTAAGCTTCTTCTATTGTTTTCAGGAATGTCCACTTCTCATTCAACTTTCTCTCTTGTTGGAACAAGGCTGGAGTTGGAGTTTGGAGAGCAAGTACCTGCACATCTTTTAACAAATTGTTAGTAATAATAACCCTCTCTTGAATATTGGAAAAATTCTCTCTATTTAGTGTTTGAAGTGCTCTCTTTAGGGACTTTAGTTTCCAGCATAGTTCAGTGAGATTAGTAGCGTTGCTTCCGGCCTGAATCCAACCTTCCTCAACCGTGGCTAGGAATTTAGGGTGGTTTGTTAGGTAGTTGAGGAATTTAAAGGGTTTGGTACCAGCTTGGGGCAAGGGGTGGGCCAGGTTTAGAAGACAAGGGCTATGATCCGAAAATTCAGGGGCTAAGAAAGTGGCTGCACTATTAGGGAGGTAGAAGATCCAGCTCTGATTAACTAAAAGTCTGTCTAGTTTCTTTGCAATAGGAGACAACGGCTGATTATTTGACCAGGTATTAAATAGCCTTTGGAACCTGAGATCGAACATCCCAAGCTGGAGTTTGGTTGGTTTTGTTGCATGTGATATTCTCACTCTATATACATCTTATTTAATAGTAATGTGATTTTGTGTATCAACGTACCAGATTAGCATAAATAAATGATATTCAAAGCTAGGAGTGAATATCTCGAAAATTTGGGAATAAAAATTAACAACTTCACTTAAAAGTTAGATTTTGAGGGGTTCGTGCACTCTTATTTAAAACACAAGATTGGCTAGTTCAATTTTTTTTTTTTTAATATATCATTGTAGCTGGATAGGATTTTAATAAATATCATAAATTAGAATTTCAATTGTTTTTAGTGAAAGTATATAAGTGGGCAATATAATTAAAAGGAAAAATCCAAAAAAAAAAGAAGTGAGGTGATGGAGGATGAAGGACATTAGAAGCTATGGTTTTTTAAAAGCAAGTTGGGACACTTGAGGAAAAGAGATTTGATTTTAGTCGCAAATACACAACTAATTGCCTTTCTTCTCTTTTCATCTTTATGGGCCTATTTTGTTCCTTTGTACCACACCATGACTTTGTTACACTTTCAGCCTACAATGGAAATATCATATTCTTATAAGTTATAACAAAGTGGTCGTAAATTTTTAATCCTTGAAAAAATACCCGAAACCGAAAAACCGAATCAGAACCGAACCGAATTAGAAGGTACCGAATCGAATTTTCATAAATATCCGAATGGTTTCTCTTATAAAATATTTCGGATACTCATACCGAACCGAAACCCGAGTGGGTACCCGAAATATATGAAATACAATTATATATCCAAAAATATTATGTATATTTAGACTTGAAATAACCAAAATACACAAAATTACAATTATAAATTGAATATATTAGTTATATTTAGAACGAAAGAACCAAAATACCAAAAATATTTAATTATATTTGTCAAAATTAAATAATTTTGTGAAATTTAACCAAACTTTATTTAAATTGAACTATTTTTTAGTGTTTGTCGAGTATTTAGAATAAATTTCGAGTACATGAAACCGACCCGAACCCGGCCGGAACCGATGCGAATCCGATCCAAAAAATGAAATATCCGAATGGGGTCATAGACATCTAGTAACAAAATACCCAAAACACGAAAAAACCGAACCGAATCCGCCTTGAAAACCGAATGCCTCTGAATTTTACAGGGGAAAAAAATAACTAAAATTTAAAGTGGACTGAAACAGGTCGGGTTATCTGGATCAAGTCGGCGACGCTGGTGGAATAAAAGAGAGTAAACGAAGAAGAAGACAAAAGAAAAGCGGGTCGTTCACGGCGTCGGCTGTCGCAAACGAAGACCTTGACGGAGACGTTAATATTTCTCGCCGAGGTCAAAGTTCCCGTTCACACGCGCCCTATCCTCACGCGCTCATGGAGGAGGACCACAATTTAATATTTCCATATATATATATTTTTCTATTTATTTAAGCACTTCTTTGATCTCTCCTCTTGCACAAGAATTTCCCGGCAACGAAACCAACTTCTATCTTGTCCTTTAATTGCTTAACCATATTCATATATACATACACACTTACATATCTCAAACCACTTGAAAAAAAATAGAGTTTATGTTTATATTAAAATTCATAAGTCGTTTTCATGAAATCAAGTCTCTCACATGATATTTAATGACATGGGAGACATAAGATTCACATCAAATCAACAACATTTGTATAACATTACATTGCTTTCAACTATCAACAGGGGAAAATTAACTGCAATATATATCTCACAAATCATATATTTAACATAATTTTCAAAATCCAACGATCAAATGTTTTCCTCCTTAAAATAATCAATTAGAAAGTGTACAATGAAAACGAATTTTCGTTAGTGCCAATAAATCAAACAAGGAGGCAAGATTTAAACACGTTTGAATGCATATAGTTCCCACTTTCTTCTACGTCCAAAGAATCCAACAAAAACGGCATCGTATTACTTCCACTACCATCACCATCTTCACCATCATTACCACATGATTTAACCATAAGGTCTTTTGCTCTGTGAACCTCAACTTCCCAATCAGTCTTAGCTAATACGACCAACATCGAAACAAGGCACGAGCCTTGCGCTGCAAACAGACCGAGCCATAGTCCTTTGAAGTCAAACCCACTAAAGAAACTTAACCATATAGCCACAGGCATTCCCACAAAGTAGAAACAACACAAGTTTATGTTTGCTCCTAACTTAGGTCTGGCACTTCCTCTCAAAACTCCACACATTGTTGTCTGAGGACAGTTTCCTAGCTCGCAAAGCCCGATGATCGGTAAAACCATTGAAGTCAACTTCAAAATCTCTTCCTCATCCGTGAACAATTTAGCCCAGCAATTCCTCACCATCAAAGCGAAAAACATAGCGAACAAACCTAAACCTAAGCTTAAAGAGAGTCCAATTCTTGCAGCTATCCTCGCTTTATCTGGCTGATTCGCGCCTAGCTCGTTCCCCACGCGCGTTGAAACGCTGATACTCAGAGAGGAAGGGAAAATGTATATCAAAGCAGTGGTCTGGATCAAGATTCCCATAGATGCGACTGTTGCTTGCGGGTTAAGTAATAATCCACATAGAAGAATCATGATTTCGTACCACCACCATTCTAGACAAACCGAGACGCAGCTAGGGATTGCTAATTTCATTAGAGATCCCCATCCTTTGAAACAATCCATAGAGAAACCTCCCCAAGTCTTCTCGTAAACACCCGAAAACACGACGTAGATGATCAGAAACCCTAGGAGATTGACATTAGTCCAGATTGCTCCCAAGGCGACTCCTTTAAGTCCGAGACCTAAGGAAGAAACGAGTAGGTAGTTGATCGGAATGTGGAGGATCACAGCGAAGAAAGCAGAGTATGTAAGAGGAAGAGTGATCGATTGAGATCGGAGGTAGATACGGAGAGGATGCAAGAAAGATTGGAGAATCAGATCAGGGAGAGAGAAGAGGATAAAGATCTCAGCTTGATTCGAGATTTCTTCGTCTTGTCCGACGAATAAAAGGATCTTCTTGATGTTGAGCCAGAGGATAGAGATGGGGAGAGAACAGAGTAGGAGCAAAAGTGTGGTTCTTTGCAAAGCGAGGCCTAAAAGTTTGAATCTTTTGGCGCCAAAGGCTTGAACGCAGATGGGTTCCATGCCGATTGAGAGACCAGAGAGGAGAGAGTAACCGGTGATGTTGGCGAAGCCGAGGGCGAGTGAGCCGCCGGAGAGAGCAGGGAGATCGTTGAGACGGCCGAGGAAGAGCATTGAGATCATTGAGCGAGAGTAGAGGAGTAAACCGGTTAAGATCATTGGGAGAGATAATTTGGCGATTGATTTGGCTTCCTGGATCGAAGAGGAAAGATGGGTCAGGTTCAGATTCGGATCTTGTCGGTGATCTGTTTGGTTCTTGATGATCAAAGGAGCAGCCATGATTGCAGGTTTGAGAGAGAAGAGAGAGAGAGAGAGAGAAAGGGGATGAAGAAGAAGGTGTTGTCGATGTGTGAAAGGCGTGTTATAAGTTTCAAATTAAGTTAGACAAAGAGTTTAAGGAAATAAGAGAAGTGTTTTGACTGATAAATTAAGTTTTAATTTTTTTTCCACCCTAATTATAACATAACTCTCTTTTGGCGTTTTTTTTGACCAGCCATTGTTACGACTTTGTCTTCCTACTGGCGACAGTATTTTATTTTTGTTTTCATTTGTGGAAATGAAAAATAAAAATAAGCTTCCAAGAAAATATGAATTTTTTATTTGGCAGTATTTTACTCATTCACGCTTACTTGGGATTTTTTTTGTTAAAAAGGAATTTTTATTACGATTTTTTTTTTTCATTGGTCGAAATACAAAAAAAAAAAAAAAAAAAATCCAACAAACTTTGAATCTTGGATGTTTATGGAAACATTTTCTTTTATTCACGTTTACGTTTATCGGGAAAAATTAAATTAATTTTTTTTTTCATTTTGGGTATTACAAACAAATAAGTTGTATGTTAATTTGGAAATTTTTATTTGCTTCACGTTACTTAATGCATGCATCTCAGCTTCTTTTTTGTTTGTTTGAATAATTGCATCTCAGCTTATTTGGAAAAATTATCAAAAAATATATTGGTCTTTGTTTATAATTTGCTGGTTTGTTAACTTTTCAATACAATATATTACTCTTTTGCTAAGCCTGATGATAAGTTCTTGGGAAATGATCTCTCATAAATGATAAGCTACAAGACTTATACAATGGGTGGAAATGTTCGTTTGGTTGAGTTTTGGTCCATAAATACTGCCTTAAGAAATATATGTATTATATACACTATATGTTTAAATGACTTTCAAGATTTGTTATACATGTAATTTAACACGTCAAAAAATAGAGTAACAATTTGACTCGTGTCGTTTCTTCACTGATAAATAGTGCTCAACAACAAGTTTCAAAGCTTATTATATTAAATGGATTCTTCAAGGTGCCAAAAAAGAAAAAGGGTTCTTCAAAAGAAATCAAACACTGTAAATTGAGTAATCTAACTTATAAACTCTCGAGCTTTGACATCTTAACACTCTCTATTGGTCAATTTTTTTTAAAAAAAATTAATTGGCAACTAATAAATTGATATATACCTCTTATATATTATTTAACGTTATGATATATTATTCCTATGCATTTTTAATATGTTGGCTCGTTTTATTATTGAATCATCAATTTCAAATTGGATCGACAAAATCAATGATAATGCAGAACATCATGAAACCGAAGGAAATCATGAGATTCCTATCAACTACATCCATAATGAAAATATATGAAATCGAAATAAAATTCCACAGCAACGTTCCGTCAGTCACGGCGTGGTTAACGGAGCAACCGATGAAAACGCCGTCGATTAATTTCGTGACTTGAACGGCGAGGATTGGTCGCGGACGTGGTCGGGTTTTGCGTCTGCGAAAAAGAAATTCGCGCTGACGTCATTGCAGAGCCGACGAGAGGAGGGAAGTGAGAGAAGGTGACAGAGAGAGAGTGTTTGAGGTGAGAGAGAAGCGCGTGTGTGGGGAGATGACCAGGACACGTGAAGTGACATCCTTTCTAGATTTTTTCTTGTTTTTTTTTTAATTTTTTATTTCAAGTCAAAGAGAGAGGCGATCATGTCGGGTCCGAGAGAGGCGCGACTTCAGGCCCGTTGGACCCGACCGGAGAGATTTCGAGATTTAACTCCGTCGGTGTGCATTTTTCGGTGCCACTCGGTAGCGTATACTCGAAGAATAGCCAAAAAAGGAAGAAGCACCTTTCCTGGCACCCGATTTCCAGGGAGAGGAAGCAATGACCCTGGATTATTCCGGTGTGGAATTTCATCGTGGTTCTAAGAGGGAAAACACTGTGAGACCCGACGGCGGCAACACCGTTATTGTCGATCATGCGTTAGCGGCTGTCGGAGTGAAGGCAAGTAAGGCAAGTGGCGGAAGCGAGAACAATTGACAGTGGGCATTGGTGAAAGCATGAGAGGACATAGTGAATTAGCGGTTTAAGAGAAGCAAAGATGATTTTTCGCTGGGATCTATGACGTTTTCAATGGACATGATGCTCCAAAATTTCTGATGGCTAATCTTTACCGTGATGTACATAGTGAGTTAAAAGAAAACCGTACGTGAGGATGCTCTCCTAGTATATACTAATATAACATGATAACTATTTCATTTAAAATGTAAATACTTTTTTTTTGGGTTAAAATGTAAATAAATAGAAAATTAATCAGTTCGTGATCGAGAAATCGGTAATGATGATATCTTCGTCAGAATTGAATCGACTGGACGGTTTGATGTAAAATGTAAGATTTTTTTTTGTTTTTGACGTCAAATGAAATGTACGATATTATAAAATTTATTTTTCAATTGTTCGAGTATTCAACCAATAATATAAGTTTCTCCTAATTTTTCTATATGAAACAATTTCGTCCCTTTTTTCTTGTCAACCCAAATTATTAATTATCACGTTGTAACGGAATTATATTCAAAAACTTTGGACGCTTTTATATAAAAATTTGGCAGATGTTGATGTTTGCAAGAAAGTGAGAAGAATTCTATGGAATATAATTAATACGTAATTTTAAATTTCCACACTAAATTATTGGACCACTCTATTCATATATATAGTCGAGGGGAAAATTATAGTTTTTCAAAAAAGAAAGGCTTGCTTTCATAATTAGTTTTAAATGAAATATTTTACTATGAGTTTTGATATATATTTGGAATAAGAATTTATTGTTTGTGCCTAGATAGTATATAATGTCACATGCTTGACCTCTATAGAATGTGGACCATTAATATATAGCTTAAGTTGAGGGTGATGGGGAACAAAAATTATATTATCTTATCACGAGTTATGTCGATAGTTTATTATATTATAATAAAAGAATTCGCAACTGTAGATAGAAATTATATGACGAAATAAAGATAAATTATATGATAAGAAATTTAATTTGCGTATTTTTAACAGGTATTTTATTTTATAAGTCACATTTTCCATCAACTTCAAAGGATATCGTCACTTTATAAATCTTCAACGTACCCGAGTGTATGAACCAAAGAGAATTTGTACAAGAAAATTTCAGAGATATTGAAGGATCTATGATCATTAACAATTATATACGTGAATGCTAACTTATTCTCTTCTTTTCTTGCATATACTTAAACTTATCTTTAAACCTAGGTTAAGGTAATCTAGGAATCTAATAGAATATTTATTATTATTGTAGTTAAAATAATATTTATTTTCTTAACACAATTAATAATTCTGCATCACCCTGTCAATGTTTGATTGTATTTTATTTTCTTTTGTAATGCTATTGCAATCAAAAATACCATTTATAATCAAATGTGACTATTTTGAATTGTTTTGGAATGAATCAAAAATTAGAACGAGGATTGAACAAAATTAGAAAGATAAGAGAGGAAATGGCATAAATATTATTTGGATGATGAACCAATTAACTATTAACTAGGATTTAATCCGCGCTAATTATAGCGCGGGATAATTTTTTTTATAGAAATTTTTTTTATCTGAATTTTACAATAGGGCTAACTAATAATTATAGATAAAGCTGTCAATTTGTAATAATTTTTTTATTTAACCCGTTTTGCAGTAAACTAATATATTTATGTCTAACTTTTTTTATAAAATTAGTAAAATATTTTCAACTTTTCTTTTGATATATATTCAAATAAAATATAATAAATTATAGTGAAAAATATAGCAAGATTTTTAGTAGATTTTTTTATTTGAATATATATGGATTGATCATTATTTTAAAATATATATTATTATAAATAATTAAGAAATAAAATAATAAAGAACATCTTTAATACAAAATATATTTTTTCCATATTCTAATCAATAATTTTAAAAGACTATAATATCCTTTCCTATTTCAATTATTTTTTGTTATTTATAATAGCATTTCATGTAATAACTTACAAAACAAAGTTCATTTTTTAAAATGTCTTCTTAAATAATATTATAGAGATTAGGAGATTATAAATGGTCTTCTTGAGAGATTACGAACCGTTTTGTCAATGATGTCCACGAACCTGCATGTTGACCGATATTGGCATAACTCCATGACCCCTTTTTTGCGTTCCATCCAAATTTGAATAGATATGTTGAAAAACGAGAATCTAAAGAAAAACAGATATGTTGCATCATTATGGAGAAATGCAATTCATCATTAATGATTGTTTTTTTTGTTGTTGTAGAAAGACATATACTATTATCATTATACCGCACATATTTAATGGGTTATTTATCCATATGTATTCTAGAAACAGCATCTTCATATGACCAAAGTAATAAAAACAACATTATCTTGTGAGACAAAAGATGTTATATAGTCAAAAATGTATAATATCTTTGGCATAGAAGGAATCAAGAGTCAAGACCCATAAATATCCTAAGTAATAGGAGGAACCCTAATTATAGCCTAACTATGCCTAATTTAAGCATTCGCATGCATGTAGCTTAAACTAAACAAGCATTTGTATCCTGTCGGTTGGTGGCTTCGGTTTATGAGATGAACCATTATCCGATATGCATAGAGTAAATAAAGTACTCTATATTAATCAAAAGTTATGTTTTACACTACCTAAGGGAATATATATATATATATATTGTTAGAACTTATCGTGGGATCTAAGACATCAATTACGTATTATTTTATAATTTTTTTTAAATGCATATGCTTTACTTTATATAGTTTTTATAAGTTATAAGATAACATCCTTTTAAAAATCCAAAACGAGTTTCTTCACCCAATATTACTAATTGTAAAATAACTCGATAATCTTCAAAAGAATGTCATCAACATTAGAATCCTATCAAATGACGCATAAGGACAAGAAGGATTTGTTAGTCGTATGGGAAACGGTATAGAGGTGAAATTGGAAGGCACTTTGGCTCGTAAAATATCGGACAAATAGATAGTTATCCATCGGCGTTTTGAGAGACACAAGCTCGATAAATTTATGGGTGAAAATGGTGGTTAGTAATGTAGGAGAATCCAAAATAAGTAGATTCAAACTCTAAAAGAGTTTATTGAGACACAAAATAAAATTATAAAATAAATAACTCATAGAGCTTTATTCTAATGCAAAAATAGAAACCAAAGAGGAAGAACTAGATTGTCACCAATATCTAAGAAGATTTTGATTGATTTATAAAAATGGAAAAGGAATGAGAATTGTTCTTAGACAACTCTCTAGGTTACAACTATTGATGTTCATAGCAAACTATATATATGAACACTTGGTTGGATGACTTAATTACATGGGTTATGTGTGCTTGTATTGTGGGCTTCTCATATATCATTGTTGGGTTTCAATACTTGTGTCATGGATGCTCTAATAAATAAGAGGAATTATAATAAGTAGAAAACAATGAGTGGAATTAGACACTTTTCCTCTAACGTTTTCTTCTCTTCTTTTGTAGAGTAACAATTTCTAGTAGAATTAAGCTTATTTTTCATTTTTTAGTGGGATCCAGTATAATTTAGTGGAATGCAAATTTATCCAAATAGTTGATTTTTAGAGAAATTTCAAAGAATAATCAATTCCACTCAGTTTTTTTTCTCTCTAACAAACAAGAAAACCATTAATTATGTCAGAAAAAAATAAAGCAAGACATACGTTTGGTTAGGTTGGCTCGTGAGTTGTTAACCTCTGCCGAGAAGGCACGCTAATATATATTAAGGTCCATTAAAGCCCAATATCGTCAGACAAAGCTCATTAGATATCTTCCACCAATTTGACTATTTGAGCACGACTGATCAATTTTTTTTTGTTTTTTGGCTAATCGATAAACTATATCGTAAACCCATTTGTGGAAGCCTCTTTGACCTAATGGTTAATCAAAAATTCATTAATGCTTATATACCAAGAGATTTAGGGTTCAAATACCAAAAAAATGTGATTTATTATCAGACAAGCTTATAAAAAATATCCAGCGTGATGCATGTATATATAATTGTTTGACGTGAATGTTGATAAGACGATAGAATTTTTTTTTTTGCTAAATAGTTAATATCATTAAAATGAAGATTGAGGTTTTTACAGAGAACAGCTTAATCTAAGAATTGAAGCCAAACCTAAGAGTTGAAACCTTGCCAAAAAAAGAAAAAAACAAGGAAACAAAGGATTTTAAGGAAGGGGAGATTTCCTCATTGGATCCATAGGATCATTAAGTCTTGAAAGTGACGTCTATGTCGGTGAGCCGTAATCGTGTTCCGAATCTCTCTGTCGATTTCTCGAAAGACTGTTGATGGAGGAATCAATTGCTGATTGTGAAAATAGTTGTTTCGCTCCTTCCAAATATGATATATTGCAGAGTGAGCGAC
Source organism: Eutrema yunnanense (assembly GCA_002933935.1). NCBI lineage: Eukaryota > Viridiplantae > Streptophyta > Magnoliopsida > Brassicales > Brassicaceae > Eutrema > Eutrema yunnanense. The sequence continues at coordinate 1,458,057 of PKML01044849.1, read as the reverse complement.
TAGTCTTCGAAGAATTCTTGGCGAAGATTTTGTTTGAGAAGATGTCCACGCAAGTATATCCGTCCAAGTTCTAAAGGAGCAGATGGGAAGCCTTAACCTTTGCTGGATGCACTGCCAAATTACCTGGCTATAAGAACAATTCAGCAGCAGGTGGTCTCTTGTTTCATCATGGTTTGAACAGAGGCAGCAACATGTCGGGATTTGAAGACCCCAAGAAGCAAGCCTGACCCTTGTTGGTAACCTGTCGAGATTTGCAATCCACATCATAAATGAATGTTTGGGTGTGGCACCTTTAAACCAGACAGATGAGAACCAATCTTTCTCACTTGCTCTCGGTCTTAGTGAATTCCAAGTGTGGCTTGATGAAAATTTCTGGAATTTGAGTTTCTCAACAACCCAATTGTATGAATCTTCTGCGCTTGAAAGACTTGGTAAATGGACAGAAGTAAGATACATATGCAGGCTCAAGCTCGCGTCTGATCTCGGTGAAGGCAAAGTCCAGCCCAAGTGGCTACAAGCGTCAGCTACTTTAGCTCCCAGGTGGAGGCAAAAATTTCTGGGTCCATCGTGACCAATATAGTTGATTAGAGGTCCGAAGGGCGTCCAAGTATCAAACCAAAAGCTTGCTTCTTTACCTGCCCCAATTGAGCATCTTATGAACTTCTCAACCAAAGGTCTAAGGCGAAGTAGAGACTTCCAGCTCCATGAGTCGTTGGAGTGTTCATCAATGGACCAGAAACTTGCACTACGAAGATGGCGATGCTTGTGCCAAGCTACCCAGAGAGAGCCACTTTTGGAGAAGAGTAGCCATATGAGACGTAAACACAATGTAGTGTTCCAGATTCCAAACCTTCTTAGACCCAATCCTCCTTCCTTTTTAGGTAAGCAGACAGTTGACCAAGACACTTTTGCACACTTTGGATTTTCAATATTTCCGGACCACAAGAAGCGTGAACAGAGTGATTCAATCTTTTTAATGCAGCCTTTGGGGAGCACAAAAGTTGAAGTCCAGAAGTTTACCGTTCCATTTATGACCGAGGCAATGAGCTGGAGCCTTCCAGCGTACGAAAGTGATCTAGCGGCCCAACTCTTGAATCTGCTTGCAATCTTGTCAATCAAAGGGGCGTACTCGGAGATTCTGAGTTTACGATGCATTAACGGCAATCCAAGATATCTTATCGGTAGAAAACCAATAGTGAATCCAAAATTTGCAATAGCCAATGATTCAGAATGGGTTATTCCAGCGTGAAACAACTCTGTCTTGTTCTTGTTCATGTGTAGACCTGACCAGCTAGCAAAGAAATCCAGAGTCTCACTAATGAGTTGGAGCCTTCCAGCGTACTAAGACGATAGAATTATCCGTTATATAATCGTCGATGTAATAATTCTTATAATTTGTAATAGAATAATAAATCAGTGTTAACAAAAAAAAATCGTAAACCCACATGTGAATTAGAAAACAAATAGTAAAACCTCATATATGTATTATATTATGAAAATTTTATGAAAAAACCAAACCATAGAATAGAAACCCAATCCGAGTCAAGAGTAGAGACCAGTGAACTTGGGATCACGATCCTCTTCGACTCTATTGGCTTACGCACGCCTCACGTGCCGACGCCATAGAGGATGCCTTAGCGAGGTTGCTCGGAATTGAGAGAAGCCTTATAATACTCGAGAAGGGATCCATATTTTTCCTTAGTAAATTATTATCTATTAATTATATAATGACGATGCCGTGAGCTCACCAAAGGCTTTAAAATCTCCATATGATTTTTTTTTTGTATTTTGTTTTTTGCTAAAAGTTACTATTTGTTTTTGTTTTTTGGTTGCGCGATTTACATTACTAAGCAATGACACCCTTTGTACCACCAATAAATATTTGAAAAATGTATCTATTAGTTAAGCGTATCCAAATTGAAATGCATGTGATTCTTATTAATATAGATTTATATTGTACTGTTATACTGTATCACAATAGTTTTGTAGTAATTATTAGACATCTGAAAATATTTTAACCCATACGCAACACCTCATACCAAATCGATAATGTGTGTAATCTCAAGGATAGGAATCAATCATTTGGATTTTATTCAATTTAATGAAATTTCATAATAACTGGTCCTATTGTCACGTCGCGACCACTTATTTTATTTTTATTTATAACCATTGACAAAATCAATATTAAAATTTCATTATTTTTTTGAGGTCTAAATGTTAAATTTAGAAAACAGAAAGACCGAAAAACTACAAATAAAGGCGAATAACAACATAAAACAAGAAAATGGACATCGAAACGAGCAAGTTTGGCACACGTCACGGGATACCAAGAGGATCCTCGACGAATAAACACCGATTCCAAACACAAAGCTCGGACAATTGCTTTGCAGTTATAAGGAACTCGAATCCTCATCGTTGTCGCCACGAGAAACTTCCACCCAAAGTCATCCCTCAAACCCTGCTAAAAAGCATATAGCTTTTCCGAGGACAAACACAAAAACGTTACCGATTCAACGAACCACTCCACATCGGGAGCCTCTTCGGGCAACCAGAGAAGCCGCCTCCGGCCGCCATTCATGAGCTTGCGAAAGCAACATGAATCATCTCCCACAGAAATGAAGATAGTCGCCAAAATAGATTTGCCACCTCTATTCGTCATCGAGTCACCATTGGAGCCGTTAACGGAGCACTCCCAAACCGCTCCTAGAACTATTGAACGAAGCCGAAGAAAAGAAAACACACATCGGAAGATAAAGATTGGAGCCACAATGGAAGTCATGACCTGGAAAATGAACCGGACCGGGCAAAACTCTGAACAACACCCAGTCGCGGAAAGTTTCGCCATTGACGGTCTGAGAAACCAAGCCGAGCCACCAAGCGAAACCCACCTCAGCCCAAGACACCAGGATAAGCCTACCGACCACAAGCCACCACCGATGGATATAACCGAGATAGAACTCCATTTTTGTATTAGTTAATTACTATATATCCCCCTCCCAGTTTCTCAAAATAAATATTTAACAATATCTGACTCCATCGAAATCAATAAAATAATTAACAAAAGTTGTAATTCAAATTCAAAAAGATTAAAGAAATAAGAAAAAAAAAACTTTGATTATCACTAATTATCACAACCACAAAAGAAGCTTCTTAGAGCATCATTATTGGTAGAAATCCAAATGAGTTTCTTAAATACTATTTTAATATAAATTTGAAGTTAAGAAATTGTGTTAAAAAACTTCTGTTTTTTCTGCTTTATTGGTAGAACCCCTAATAGGGTTCTTAAAAAAAAAAATTCATTTCATTTTTTTAAAAAAATAGAATTTATTTTATTAATTAAACATAGCTACATAAAAATATTACATTTTAAACATAGATTTTGAAAAAAAAATCAAAACAACATTCAATTATTAAGACTTTTTTGTTTTTAAGTTAAAGTTAAGAAAAAGAAAAAAAAAAGTAAAAAAAAAATCTGGGAAAAAAAAAAATCCGTCAAATTAAGGGTTGACACGTGGCTAAGAACACTCTTAAGAACCGGTTCTTAAAACTCTTATTTAAGAACCGATTCTTACGTTGTTCATAATTTTTTTTTTTTTTGGGTTACCTTATATATATATAGCATATCTATCTCTCACTCATCACTGATATCTTCACATTAAATCCTCTTCGGATATTCTCCGATGGTGTCGATCAGTTCCTCCGATCATCGACTTCCGATGAGCAAGAGACGATCAAAGCCGTTGATTTTGATAGATTACCTTCTTGATGATCTCAGCTCTTGCTCATCAACCGGCTTCAAATCCTTCCCTCGTCGTCAATCCCCCACCGTCCGTCGTCTCCTCGTCGACGCCGAGATCAAACGGTCAAGAATATTCCACAACAAACGGCGTTTTACCTGCAGATTGGCGTTTAGTCACGCCGTTCAGAAAGTTTCGACGGTGTTACTCAGCGCCGTTAAACTCTTGCCGTTCCCTTCCTCCTCCGTTAAATCTCCGACAAAGAAAGGGCTTTTCTCGAGGAAATGAAATGGGGTTGTATCAATGAGAGAGAGTATGTAGTTGAAGAGTTGGGGAATGGTTTCATCATTTCCTTGATTGATGAACTTATTCTTGATTTATCGTTGTGAGAATAAGATTTTTGTCACATGTTAGTTTTACATTCTATATGTATTATTAAATTTTATGATATAGTATAGTTATATTATCTTAAAAAATTGTATGACCGTGTGAATGGTCTGTATTAATGTAGTTAGTGTATCACCATCCAAATTCTGATTTAGTAAATACTATTGAGAGATATAGGCTTATTGGGTATATATGTATTGGGCCTTATATAGTTAGGATTATTTTACCTTTGTATAAATAGAGAATTGTCTCCTTTGTAAAACCCTAATCAGAAATATACAGAATTTCAGAGAGTTCTTCTGATTCTTACAAATACACACTATTTGAGTTATTGGTAAAAGTTCAAATAACCATTTGTATGAGATTCAGTTAAATTTTGATTATTATCTTTATAAAACCTATAATTAAAATCTAAACCTAATCTTGGACTAATCATTTATAATCTAACATCTACCATATCGAATATCGAAAAAAAACTAATTAGAGAAAAATCAAATTTGAAAATTTAAAGCCAATAATTAATTATTACGTTGATGTAGAGCCATACTTCCAAGTATGTTAAGCAAAGGTAATATAGACCCATTATGGGCTTAAAGTATAGTTATGTTTGGGCTTTAACCACTTTGCTTTTAGTGATGATAAGATGGTATTGAAGTGATTGTGATCGTTGAGCAGAAATTTTCTAGATCGTCTTAGTTGGTAAAATCGAGGTTATGGCCCGTTATAGCCCTTCAGGCTTCATCTATATTCGTCCTGATAACTAATCATTCTCAAATGTATGAGTATGTTGCACTCTTACTCAAGGAGATTTAAGTTCAGATTTACTTAAAATATATTTGTTTGTTAGGAACTTGGTGCAACATCTATATATAAAGGAGAATGTACTCTCTTCTCATGATGCCACATCATTTTCTCATACTCTAAAATTGTGACACATCATCAATTTTTTTATTAATTTAAAACTTTTTATATATTATATTATTATGTTTGGTGTTATTACACTTTAAGTCTCATGATAACTAACATCCATTGATTTTAACAAGAATTTGAAAAGACATTTCTTTATAAATGATAACTTATATATATATATATATGTATTTATTCATTATTATTAAAAGTATGGTACTTTATGTAAATGATTATGTAGATATGGATAGTAAACTATAAAATTTTAAGATAATTAGATTTGGATCCGGTTTTACCAAATTCAAAAAAAAATTCTCAGATTCGAGTTCGTTAATATCCACGAATATCCAAATATGTTTCAAAAAGGTTTTAAAAAAACTAAAATATAAAAAACATATACATTTTAAGAGGATACAAATATTGAATTATAAAAGTTCGCACAAATATACATAGCTTAAGTTAGAGATGCGACATTGAGAGAGAGAGAAAAGAGAGAGAGAGAGAGAGAGAGAGAGAGAGAGAGAGAGAGAGAGATTATGAGTGCACATTCACACGTCAGAAAATTGAGATACTTTTAAATGATTAAATGACTAACTATATAATGTTTTTGTGGAAATGACTTGACGTTAATGTAATTATCCGAAATTTGATATGTGATTATGGATATTCGAGAATCATAAACCTACAGAAATATTCAGATATTTACAACCCAAATCTGATTTTAAAGTTTTGATTAATATATTATGTAATTATTTTATAAATATTGTATATATATAAATACATTAAGTAGATATAAAAACCATTAAACACTATAAATATTAAAATTTGAATTTTTTTTTACTTTGTGAAATACAAAATTTAATAAAAAGATTTGATTTCATTAAAAAAAATTTTCTAACTATGTCAATAAACACAACACAAAATTCCGCGTGAAGCGCGGATCAACTACTAGTACTCATATATTTGAGAATGATTAGTTATCGATAACCGAAAATATGTTACTTGGTGAATTATGTGTCATTAGGCTAATTTGGACACTGTTGAAGGCTATTTCACCCAATATCTCAGATAATTTTGTGTTTGTATGCACATTTGTGTTTTTAAGTTTCATATCGTTATTGGCGACAGCGACAAACATTATAATAGTATTATGTTTGTTTTGTCATTGTTGGTTCAGTATTCTGAGCCATACATTCTTTTGAGCACGAGATCAAAATTAAAGTATTCTGAGCCATACATCCTTTTGAGCACGAGATCAGAACATTTGATGATCTTCAACCAAGCAAAATCTAAACCTGAGACCTCTTGGCACACCAGATGAGTAGTATGTAAACTTAAGTATTTGTCGTAGTACTGTTGCTTGCAAGGGTAAGATAAATAAGCTCTATACAATGTATCTTCAAATAAACTTACAATATATTTTTATAAAGATGTTTTGCAAACTTTCAAAGAAATTAAAAACACAACATGTAAAATTTGAAGGAAAAAAAAACGTTTGACAAATAATGTGATGAATTGGATATTTAATAAATATATATACACAAGTAACACAACTCACACAAATACAAATACAAATAATCTCGCAAAATATCGTAAATATAGCGAAATTATTTTTTTTCTAAGAAAACGAGTAATCATTCCACTATTTACGAGATCAACTAAATGTCACATACTACTAGATAATTGTCGCACATAGAGACACTTAAGCAGAAGCATTAAGCAGCAGAAGCAGTATGCTGCTGAAGTTGTATGCTCTGATTAATGTAGTGATTGGTAGAGCTGTGAAATATTATATATAAAATTATTTAATATATTTATTCGTAAGCACTAAATCTATAGTTATACTTATAATATAATTTTTAATAATTTTTTTCATATTTCAATTGTATTTATTATATTTTATATTTTTAAAATTTTTATTTGAAAATTAATAAAAAATATAATAATGGTAAATATTAGTTTTAAAAGTATAAAATTTACATTTTAATATAAAGATAATTTTTTGATATTATTTAACAAAATAAATTAATTATATAAAATTATTTTAATTTTTTTGATATTTTATAGGTTAATGCTCTACCAAAAACTTCATATGAAAGCATAGAGGAAGAAGCATTTGCAGAGCATTTGGAGCTTATAAATGCTTCCCTAAATGCTTTGTTGATTGGTTGATAAAATGTTTAATGCTTTTTTAAATGCTCTACCAATCAAGGCCTTAAACGGATGAGAATAATTTGGATACTTGAAAACTTGTTTACGGAGTATTATTTTATAAGATTTGAATAATTTGCTTTTGTCGCACTTACCAAATATTGCGACATATTACCTATCATTGTATTTTTAATGCATAAACACACACATATATATATATATATATATATATATATATAAATATTTGAATATAGATGATGTAAAAAAAAAATTGAATATAGATATGCTACTTGAATGATTACACATATAAAGAATTTTTTTAAGTTTCGAATATAGACATGCTAATCAGCTTGTTATAGAAAGAGTATGATAAACTGGTTAATAATAGTATGATATGTGAATTAGTTATCGGATTATGACACGTTCAAATTTATTGCTCTGCTTATCTTATCAGTACCTTGCTTACCATGACTTCCATGTAAAGTATATATCTTGCTCATGAGTCCACCATATCCCTTCAAAGTTCAAACACAGCTTTGATCACAAAATCGGAGATCTTTGCATCAAATGATTGTTCTTACTTTGATACACAACGAGATTCTTGCTCTTCCAGATTTGCCATATTACATTTTAATAATTTGAAAATTCTAACAAATTGAGCGAATACATATTTATATAACATATAATTTACTAAATTTTATTAAATTTACTATAAAAAAAAATTCAGGAAATTTGTAGAAGATGATATTTGTTAAAAGTTATATTTCTAATCAAATTTTAAAATTTAATTATTCTAAATGTTATTATTAGTGAAAAAATATATTATCATATATCCCTTTTATTTAGTTGCAAATTTCCCAACTCCCAACTATAGTTTTTTTAAAGATAACGTAGAAGATGATTTTTTTTTCTTCTTCATTTTCTTGAATATCAATAAAAGTATTTTCAGCGTTTAAACAAATTTGAGTTGTTATTCAAGCCATGTTCATTAAAATTTACCTATTCTACTTTACCAACCCTATTTCGGGCATTAACAGTGCCCATAATATGAGATTAAAAAAGAAAAAAAAAACAAATCATTTTTGGAAAGAAGATGACGCATATTAAAGAGACAGCAGTGTAATTGGATCTGACTTCGGTTTGGTAAGATTCCTGTGCACGGTACAATATGGCCCACAGTGTTTGACCGTACGCCAATGGATTGTTTCTCGTAACTCGAACCGAGTTTGAATATCTAATTTTCTCGCGATATTTTTGCTGTGAATTCGTTCGTGATCGGTTGCTTCCAAACCCAAAAGTCTCGAGCCAAGTCTTCCGGTTATTATAAACCACACGAATGATCGATGATTTATTTATTAGTATTACAATTTCACATCAATATTTTTAGATTCATTTGTTTTTGTTATAACGAATATGAGTGAGATTATATCCTGACAAAAATACGTCATAATTTACATTATCAGAGCTATTAACGCATTTAACAAATTATTCCGAAAAAAATGTTGAATAAAATCACGAAAATTTTGGTAAAGACAGGCTGTAAAATGGCGTCTATTGATTTGAGACAATGACTCGCTTTTATTTTAAACTGAAAAGCTGACTAACAAGCATTCATAGAATCATTATTTCTTCTCTCTCGAGAGATAATAACTTTGTTACTCAAATATGAAAATGCGCCCACAAGTTTATATTATTTTCGAATAGCGCCTTTACCTTTCTAATGTTGTAAACAAGGCCACACTGTTTACAAAAAGTGCATGATTCTAGGTAAAGTATATATATCAGCTTTTATTTATTATTTTGATATTAATTTATTAATTTATAGACAAATTTAGATATTTTAATTTTGTCATAGCAATTATTATTACTATTTACAATAAAAAGTTAAATAAATTAAATACGATTTTATATCTACATGACGACTACACACAACAAAAACATTTCAAGATCCCAATTTCTTTTTTATATAACCGGACCAAACCGGTAATTGGATAACTGTCTTAAATTGGCTTACATGAGATCATGCAATGACATCGAAGAAAAATATGTGCCACGTGGGGGTAAAAGACTAAAAAGTTGTTAATTTTGTCGTGGTGTTGATTTGAAGGCTTAAAAATATAAATAAAGATAAATATAGGGGCATATTTGTAATGGTGAGTTTTACCTGAAAGAAAAAGACTTAAAAGAGAGAGCATGAAAACGTAAAAAGAAGAGAGAAAAAAAAAAAGAAGAACGTCTATTGGGAAAAAAACGTGTCACAGAGTGGCGAATCACGCGACGAGTCTCTTCTTCTTCTTTCTTCATCTTCATGTGTTTTCCCCTTCGGTTTTAAAAGCTCCCTTATTTACTCTCTCTCTCTCTCTCTCGTCTTAAAGTTTGGACAGAGAGACTTTAAGGAGTGAATTAGAGAAGAATTTGGTTTGGTTTGGTTTTGTTTGTGTTGTTTCTGTGATTACCCTTTTTGGGTTTTGGGTATATTAGTGACTTCCCATGCGTTTGATCAATTCCTGGGATTTTACTCTATTTTCTGGGTTTGTTTTTGACCTTTGACCTCTAAAAAAACTTGATTTTTCGTCTAAAGAATAAGATGAAGAACGAGGAACAATCAAGATCTCTGTTTGGAATCTCTCTGTCTGATCGACCAACTTGGCAACAGTTTCTCATTTGCACTTCTGGTTTCTTTTTTGGATATCTCGTTAACGGAGTTTGCGAGGTTCGTCTATCATTTCTCTATCTCTCTTTACAACAAACAAAAAGTTTGAATTTGATTTCAAGAATCCCGAAATATAAGCGATCATCTTGTTTGTTATTGAGATAATTTCTGCTCCTGGTTCTCACTGGAAATTTGTAATTTTGGTGCATTTTTTTAAAAAAGTCATTTACATTTGCATGCTAAGTGTTTGATGTTTGGTTTCTTAGAAAACAAAAAAAAAAACAGAGCAAGAAGGAAAAATGCATGACGAACTAAACTCTCTCCAAACACACGCACCTATATTTCAAATTTTCAAATTATATATCATTTAATTGCAGATCTTGTAAGATCACAAAAAAAAAAAAAAAGTTGTGATCTTGTAAAGAAAACAGACTTTGGAGAATTTATTGGATCTACAGTTTTTGATCAATATATGATTATTGACTTGATTTTTGTTTTTACAGGAATATGTTTATAATCGCCTTCAATTTAGGTAAAGTCAAACTTTATTTCCTCCTAATTTGTAGGTTTTAACAAAATGAATAATTAACAATGGGAACTGCTCTCTCTTGTAGCTTTGGTTGGTATTTCACGTTTATACAAGGATTTGTCTACTTGTTCCTAATCTACCTTCAAGGCTTCACCCCAAAGCATATTGTGAATCCGATGAGAACTTATGTTAAACTCTCTGCTGTTCTCATGGGATCACATGGATTAACCAAAGGATCTTTGGCTTATCTCAATTATCCAGCTCAAATCATGTTCAAATCCACCAAGGTAAACCAGCAATTTACAATCTCAAGGAGTTTAATGTAGCTGAGAATGATCGAAATGATGGATCTTTCGGGGTGGGTTTTAGGTATTGCCAGTGATGATAATGGGAGCTTTCATACCCGGCCTGAGAAGAAAATACCCGGTCCACGAATACATTTCAGCGTTCTTGCTGGTTCTTGGTTTGATCCTATTCACATTAGCAGACGCACAAATGTCTCCGAATTTCAGTATGATCGGGATTTTGATGATAACCGGTGCATTGATAATGGATGCTTTCTTGGGTAATCTGCAAGAAGCTATTTTCACAATGAATCCCGAGACAACTCAGGCAAGATACCCGAAAACACACAACCCGGTTCTTTGCGGTTTCCCTTTACCGTTCTGTTTTGTTTCGCGTCTGAGATTCTTGTAATGTATTTGTTGCAGATGGAGATGCTTTTCTGCTCAACGGTTGTTGGATTGCCGTTCTTGTTCGTTCCCATGGTCTTAACCGGAGAGCTTTTCCGTGCGTGGACTGCTTGCTATCAAGTAAGTCCAAAACCTCTGTTTTTTTGTCCGGTTTGGGTTTTGGTATACCTTTACCAAACCAAATTAACCCGCTTTGGTTTTCGGTTTGTAAACCACCTATGAAATAGTCCATTTGAAGCAAAGTGACATAGAGTGGACTTTGTATTGGCTTTGAAAGTTCTTGGTCTAGGTCTGACTCGGTTCATGCTTCAAATCAGAGGAAGCTTCGGTTTAGACTCTTTTAAGAAAAAGTCGAAATGAAATCATTGACCGACGTGCCTAAATCTGCCAACTTTCTAAAAGCCAATATGTCTCGTATAATAATGATATTAAATTCATTGATTCCATAACTAAAGTACCAACGTGTAATAATTTAATCAAACGGTTTAATGATTCGTTAGTTGATATATTTTAAAAGTCAACTCTTCTTTGTTTTATTGTTTTGCAGCATCCGTATGTGTATGGAGTGCTTGTATTCGAAGCCATGGCCACATTCATCGGTCAAGTCTCTGTTCTATCGCTCATTGCTCTCTTTGGAGCCGCTACAACCGCCTTGGTAGATCTCTAATCTTTATAGGCAAACGCTCACTTGCGTTTTTAAAACGTTCTAAAATCGCATTTTCGATGTAACAATGTTTTGTGTAGACAACTACGGCTAGGAAAGGGGTTACGTTGTTGCTGTCGTACTTGATATTCACGAAGCCGTTAACGGAACAGCACGGATCGGGCTTGTTGCTGATAGCAATGGGGATTGTATTGAAGATGGTTCCAATGGATAGTAAACCTCCGACCAAGATTCCAGCGAGACCAGCAGTTAGGATCGCCGGTGGAGATGGTGATAGAGAAGAGGAAGAAGAAAGGAAGTCATTGGTTTGAAAATGTGCTATATATTTATGTCAGAAATTCAAAGGGTTTATAGAATAATGTTGGCTGAAGGAAACACAAAAGGGAAAAAAGCAATAGAGTAATAAAGTTTTTTTTATTTTGCCCAATTATATATTTCAGAAATTTGTTATTAGATTCTAAAGTTGAATCATGAAATATTGGGCTGTTAAATTGTTGATTATGATTTCATTCAATGTTTGTTATCACTCTGTGTACAGTGAGCAAGAAAAAACATTGCAAAAACGTATAAAAAAGCAAGCATTATGCATCTATAAGCCTCTTCAAAAACCTGACTGGTTTTTATGCTCTTAAGAGATTTGTCACATGTTGGAATGAAGCAGACTACATCCTACAAGAGAAAAGGATCAGTGAAGAACTGAGTCCATCTAAGATCCTCTTCAAATCGAACTGATTCCATCTAAGATCCTCCCATTTGTTTATCTGATCTACGAATAACAAAACGATCGACGACTTTTACAGTGTTGATAGGATCCTGTTGCAGTGTTGTTGCACACCATTTGCTTGGAAACCTTCTGTGATGACTCATATTCACCTTCGGTTTCGGCTCTGAATCCCAGTCCTTGTCTAGCTTCCATTCCTTTGGCACCTACACCTCATTAAGCACATAAACCATGATCACAATTTTGTTTATTTTGTCATTGTAACTCAAGAATTGTTTTACTCACCTTATCTACTCCGAGAGTGAAGACTTCAAGGTCTCCATCAGGTTTGATGTGGAAACGGGTGAATGATTTGTAATTGGCGATCCGGAGTGACGAGAATGCTTCATCAAAGTGTATGTGAAGCCAGTTGATGCAGATATATAAGTAACTTCCAAAAACCAAAGATACAACAGGAGTTGAGAAGACCCAAAAGTAGAGGAACACAGAAGCATAATATATGGCTGCTCCACTTCGAGAAAGCGACTCCATTCCTTCTCGGCAGATGTTGGTCCGTGTAACAGCCATCACCTAATGTTAAACACTTTTAACGTATGCTTGCAAAAAAATAGATTTTCTATTTTAGGATAAGTTACGTTACCTCGGGAATATCAAATGCTGACATAAGATACTTGATGCATGCGGGGTAAAATCCAAACGTCCACTGTTCGATACGTGCTCGAAGGCCAGTGGGGTCCGGAAAGTGTTCATTTTCTACTGATTTGTACCATTGATACAATGTATGATAACCTGTGTAACCAAGATTTCCAAAAATCTCAGATGCTATTGTAATGAGGAAAGCCAAATAACAGTATCCGGAAAGGAAACTGACCGGAGGTTGCAAGGAGTTGATGCTGAATACAGATTTCGATGCCGAGTTCCAACAGCAACATAAGAATCAATGCAGCCGTCAGGTGTGCAGCAACATGAAGAACTCCAATTACCAGTCTTTTCTTCCGGGATATTTTCGAGGGAACAAACATAATCGCAGTTATTAGCAACATAAGAACACCGGTGAAAGACACATATGACTGCTCTGTTACGTACACAAAGGCGCTCCAAACTGTGCCAAAGAAACTCCCCAAGTGGCCAGAAAATGAATCACCTCGTAAGATGTGGCCTAGCTTACACTGAAACCAACAAGGAATAAGATAAAGACCTTCTCGTGAGTGTATTCGAACAGGAAAAAAACACTACAAGACATGTCAAATTGTCTGTATCTTCATAGGAAAAAGGAGTTTGAGAAAGTCAAAAGCTGTGCACCTGAGGGAACAAGGAAAAGACCAAGAGAAAGTATATGATGCCACCAATGAAATCAAATTGCCAATTCTTTTTCCTGAACTTCAAAATATTTCCCAAAGCAATCTGCAAAGAACATCATACAACATAAAATATCTGAATGCAAAGAAAACAAGGACGATAAGAGACCCAAGAAATGGAAAAACTTTACCTTGCTTGAATCATCAAAGGAAGGGTAAGCAGATTTATTTTCATAGGAAGCACCATAAAACTTTGAGAAATCGCTGAACACATGGGTGGGGTGCAAAAAATCCCCTCCACAACCATTAACAAGGAGATGTTGGACATGAGCAGGTCCATCTGATTGAGTACACGAATGGCGCATATAATGATGCAAATCTCCTGCCATTCTAAGTTTACACCTGTCTTTCAAAAAGTCGCATATCAGATGTCTCATGTTCTTTCCAGTATCGTCTTTCCAATACAAATCAAGAAGCTAGTTCGGCTCATGTGTGATGAGATGATCACTGCATCATTCTCCCCAACCTAAATGAACGGATAAAAAACTCTCATTAAAGCAAAAAAACTGACAATTGAATAGTATCAAACATGAGACAACAACTACAAAAACTCAAAAACCATGGTCATTTCACAAACCAAGAAAAACCAATATCACAGATCATAAGTTGTAAACAAAATAGTAAAAGAGCTCGAGTAGATGAGAAGTAGTATATTTTCTATAGCATCTGCAGAATCTATTTAGCAGAAGAAAGAAAAATGATGCTGAATCTACCTTCTCCTTCACTAATTCAGAAAAGAAATTGAACTGGTACACATCAATATCACCATGAAGCGCGAGATCCAAACCAAACACCCACCATCCTTCAGGTAGCTGCAGGGCAAAATAGCTTTTCTTTTGGGGCATAAACCAGCCACCAAGCCAACTTTTATTGCATATTTACCTCATGAAAGTATTGAGTCCATCGAACCAGTCTAAAAGTGTTGCACAATAACATTACAATTAGAAGCCTTGCCCACAACAACAACAAAAAAACTAAGTATGCATGTGAAACATATTACTAGAGAGATAAATGAAGTTAAGAGCTGAAACCAACCATGGTTTCCAGGGATAAGAAAACATTGAGGACCATCATAATGCTTCAGATCAGACACCCCGTCTGGTAATTCAGGCTTGTTAACAGAAATTGAGTCCTTTTTATACCAATGAGGAGGTTGAAGCGCATACTCAAAAGGACAAAACAGACGTTTTTCATACGTAAACGATGATGGATTGGGGTATCTGCAATAAGAAAAGTAACCATTCGGTTTCATTCAGACCTGACGACAAAAAAAAGAGCAGAGAATATGGAAACATCACAGGTAGTGTAAGAAAAATATCTTACGCAAGATCTCCCCCAATAAGTAGCACGTTACCCCTTTGTAGAGACACAAAATCATCATCCAGCGGGACTTTGATAAAAGGCTGAGCTAGAAGTTTTGCGACAGAATATGATGAATTCCCACCATCACCAGTATCCGCCATGAAGTCAAACCAGAAATCATTCTTATCAGCTAAATGATCATACAATAGTTCCATTCTATTGTCTCCATCACAAGTTCTTGTCATTGCAGCCTACAGATTTAAGGATGGGGAAGGTTACAAAAAATGCAATATAACAAGAAGATCAAACCGCAGAAAGATAGAGGATATGATCATATCATATCAGTAGAAACAAAAGTATACCTGCATCATCCGCATGTCAAAGCGGCCAAGAAACACAGTCACTGATACGAGGAGATCAAATACATTTTTAAACAAATCAGCTGAAGTTCTGAAATAAATAATTGTACAGATTAGACAGTGCTAAATTTAGTCCACTTCAAATCCGCATTGCGTCGAAGAAAACATCAGTAGATAATAACAAGGGAAAGTTTAGTTGACATGGACATACCCTGAATACCAAGGAACCATATCCAAGAAATTAGGTTTCATTTGCTGCTTCTTCAGCTTCTCATAATTGTTGACAGACAGAGGGTGTGCCAGAGCCCACCTAACCGTACAGCAGAAATTAACGTAAGACCAATAATTGTTCTGTACGTGTTGTTGACGTTTTTACTAGCAACATTCACTCAACAAATACTATGCCAAAGCTGCCACTTACCCTGTTGATCTCTCCACTACATAATTGGCAATGTAAAGACCAATAAACGTTGCCCACAAAGAGTATATAGGAGAAATTTCATCAGATGAATCAGGACAAGACCCATTGCATGCCAACTGCAAATGAAAAGGTGGGAACACAACAGAGAGTTGTCAAATAAACGCGTACAAGACATGTTAGAATAGTACAAAAGAAGCCATACCTCCCCATAAATGACCCATTTGGACAATAGTGGATAATCACTAGCAGATCCAACAGGAGCAAACCATGATGAGCAGACTTGGTCTTTCAGCTCATCAATGTGAATGAATTTCGCAAGCCAAGTACTGTTGCTAGAATGACTTCTTTCAATGGGAGTTTGCCTAAGAATAGCACGATTACCACAGTGGCTGTAGAAAATACAGCAGGCTATGCTAAGAACCTGCATGGACATTGAAATAATGGTTATAGCAAGTGACCTTGATGTACAAGATTGGAGATAGCGTACTTACAGCACAGTTTTGAAGAATGGTTAAGATCTCTGGGCGTCTT
Source organism: Eutrema yunnanense (assembly GCA_002933935.1). Taxonomy (NCBI): domain Eukaryota; kingdom Viridiplantae; phylum Streptophyta; class Magnoliopsida; order Brassicales; family Brassicaceae; genus Eutrema; species Eutrema yunnanense. Next base: position 1,441,646 of record PKML01044849.1, on the reverse strand, counting down.
CCAGCCACACGAGAAACAAGACCGATATACCAAAGTCCAAGAAAAACAATGTGGAAGACAAGAATGAAGACTATGGATGAAATGTAAATTGTTAGAAACAAGGACAAATTCATCCTCAAATCCAAACCCATCGACTGAAAACTTGGGAGATGGTACAAAGCTGCAACTAAAATCCAAGCAATGTACCTACACAACAAAAACGAAAGAATTAAAAACATTTCGAGTAGCAAAGAAAATTCTTGACAAAGGGTTCGCTTACCACCGACTGAAGATTGAGTAGTTTGGTCGGATAGTCTTTCCGATGAATGGAGATGAAAAGAAATAGAAAAATGCAAGCAAACAGGCATACATGGACCACCACTTGAAATTGTTGTCCAACTTGTCTACGAGGGTGTGCATGTTATCAGACGAAATAAAGAAGAGGCAACCCAAAACCACAGCAATCATAGCATGGCGTGAATGCTCGTGCGGATAAGGGTAAGTCTGCGTTAGAATCGTTCTGACCCTCTCCATTTTGAGGTTATTGAGCAAACGATGCTTATCAGATACCATAGCTTGAGGTTCCAAATCTTGACAGAACTAGAGAAAGAAACAAGAAAGGGATACATTCAGCAGCACAGTGTGGTCTTAATAGTGGAACAGTAATCATGAAGTTAGTTTTGATGACATTGCATTGCAAAATAGTGTAAGAGAACAATATTTCAGGACGATCTGAGATAAAACGTTCACATGATATTTTGAGTACTCTGTTTGTTCATCAGAACAGATGCCTAAAGCTACTATTACAACAACATAATGGGACCAATCAATTCGTTGAGGATATGAGAAACAGTATACAAAACGATACCTTCGAATCACGTGTTTCGAGGTTTTTAAGGGATCAAAATTCGATTCATATCGAAATGGTAATGATCCCACATTCAACCGTAACCCTGGAAAATGCTTTTCTTCTTAAGATTGGATTAGAAAAGAAAAGATCATCATTGGCGGATTAAGAAGAATTCATATAAAAAATGGTGGTTTCCTTTAAAGTTGCAATTTTTTCGGAGAGAGATGAGGTGACCAAGTGATCTCAGTCGCCATTTTTGCTGATTTTCGTTCTGAATTAACAAGGGAAAAAAAAAGTAATCTCCTCTACAAGCATCCGATTCTTTTATTCGAATTCTTTACAAATTATTTGTGTTGTAGGAAATTTTAAATTTATAAGCCTTTCTAGTAGAATGGTCAATTTAAATTTTGATAGTGGCACATCTACAACACACTGATATTATATAGAAAAATGTGTATGCATGTCCATCGGCATAGCAATTAGCAACCACTGATTATGTACTGTCGTTTACCATTATAGACAAAATTACACAGTATTCATTCAACCGAATGATTCCCGATAATGTTGATTTATTGGAGCCACCAAAAGCGTATATTCGTATTCCTAGACTAAAATTTCAGATACCATTCCGGTTATTGGCGCCAATTATTGTCACAAAGATATCAGAAACCGATCATGAAGCAGCCATATTTAACCACATGAACCAAAAAAGGACAAAAACTAATAGAAATTTCAAAGGAATCTAGTTCGTTGCAGACATGATAAAAACCAAGTTCAAGATGCCGAGAAGAAAACACCCACAAAATGACTAGTAAAAAAAAAAAAAAAAAAAAAAACTGATATGTTAGAGATAGAGAGAGTCGCTCGAGCCTGCTTCAACAACTACTTGTGGTTTTGGTGGGGCTTAGTCGACTTCTTCCATCTTGCTTCCTTCAGCCTCAGCGTCATCTTCAAGCGGTGGCATGTCAGCATTAGCTTCGGCCTCACCTGCATCATCGTCAATGCTCAGCCCCAGCTTAAGCATCCTGTGGATTCTGCTTCCGAAGGTGTTTGGCTCGTCAAGGCTGAATCCAGAGGTCAGAAGAGAAGTCTCGAACAGGAGGAGGACAAGATCCTTGACAGACTTGTCGTTCTTGTCTGCATCTGCTCTCTTCCTCAACTCATCCATTATCGAGTTCTCTGGGTTGATTTCCATCGTCTTCTTGCTCGACATGTAACCACCCATGCTGCTATCTCTCAAGGCCTGAGCCTTCATGATCCTCTCCATGTTAGCAGTCCATCCATACTCTCCCGTCACCAGGCAGCACGGTGAGTCAACCACACGGTCAGAGACAATCACCTTCTCCACCTTGTCTCCCAATACATCCTTCATCACCTTGCACAGACCCTCAAACTTCTCCTTGAGTTCTTCCTTCTTTTTCTTCTCGTCTTCGGTTTCCTCGAGTTTCAAGCCTTCCTTGGTGGCAGAGACCAGCTTCTTTCCCTCAAACTCCTTGAGCTGACCAATGGCGTACTCATCAATGGCGTCAACCATGTAAATGACTTCATATCCCTTCTTCTTGAGCTTCTCGAGGAAGGGAGAGTTCTCTACAGCCTTCTTGCTCTCACCAGTGATGTAGTAGATGTCGTTCTGGCCTTCCTTCATCCTCGTCACATAGTCCTTAAGACTGGTCAACTCATCTCCACTCTTGGTGGAGTGGTAACGGAGCAACTCAGCAAACTTGGTCCTGTTCTGAGAGTCCTCGTGGATTCCGAGCTTAAGGTTCTTAGAGAATGCCTCGTAGAACTTGTTGTAGTCCTCCTTGTTCTCAGCAATCTCAAAGAAGAGCTCAATGCACTTCTTCACAAGGTTCTTGCGGATAACCTTAAGGATCTTGTTCTGCTGGAGAGTTTCTCTTGAGATGTTGAGAGGAAGGTCCTCAGAGTCGACAATACCCTTCACAAATCCAAGGTATTCAGGAATGATCTCTTCACAGTTGTCCATGATGAAGACACGGCGGACGTAGAGCTTGATGTTGTTGGGCTTCTTCTTTGTGTCAAAGAGGTCGAATGGAGCTCTCTTGGGGACAAACAGAACAGCCTTGAACTCAAGCTGTCCTTCCACAGAGAAGTGCTTGACAGCCAAATGCTCCTCCCAGTCATTGCTGAGGCTCTTGTAGAAGGCAGCATATTCCTCCTTGTTGATCTCCTCGGGTTTCCTCATCCAGATAGGCTTCTGCTTGTTCACAAGATCAAATTCGTGAGAAACTTCCTTGATCTTCTTCTTTTTCTTCTCCTCCTTTTCTTTCTCCTCGTCTACATCCACAACCTCTCCTTCCTCATCTTTCTTTTCTTCCTCTTCTTCATCATCTGAGATCTCCTTCTCAATGGTCTTCTCAACCCAAAGAGAGATGGGGTAGCTGATGAACTCAGAGTGCTTCTTGACCAAATCCTTAAGACGGCGCTCTTCAAGGTATTCCAGCTGGTCTTCCTTGAGGTAAAGGGTCATCTTTGTACCCCTACCAAGGACCTCACCAGAGGTATCCCTGGTCACAGTGAAGGATCCTCCGGCCTGGGACTCCCACACATACTGCTCGTCATCGTTGTGCTTTGTGACGACAACAACCTTCTCGGCTACCAAGTAAGCTGAGTAGAAACCAACACCGAACTGTCCAATCATGCTGACATCGGCACCAGCGGTCAATGCCTCCATGAATTCCTTGGTGCCAGACCTGGCAATTGTACCCAGGTTGTTGACCAAATCTGTACAGAAGAACAATCAGGCGTCAGCAAATACAATATAAGCTTATTTAAAAAAACAGTAAAGCAAAGAGAACATTCATAATAATACTCACCAGCCTTGGTCATCCCAATACCACTGTCGATAATGGTCAAGGTGTTGTTGCTCTTGTCCGGGATGATGTGAATGAAGAGTTCTGGCTGACCATCGAGCTTGCTCTTGTCAGTCAAAGACTCGAATCTAATCTTGTCCAATGCCTATTCCACCAGAAAAGAGAAACATATCAGATACACCTGCTTGACGTTAACCCATACAAGATGCACCCTTATGATAGCAACCACGCTTAGAAACAAACACCCAAATTACGATGCAACAGAGCTCAAACGAAATCAAAAGATCTATCAGCTAGAAGGATTGAAGACGATAAACATAATTGCCCGATAGATAAAAGAGGACAACAATTCAATAAACTAACTTAGTTGCCACAGATTAGTAACGTAAATCCTCATCTTAAATACAACTGGTTGATACAATCTACTTCAAATCATAAGCACTCTCAACATCAATACTCATCAAGGGATCTACGCGTAAAACAAATAACAATAGAGCGAAAGAAAAAAAAAGAGAAAGAGACGCACATCGGAGGAGTTACTGATGAGTTCACGAAGGAAGATCTCCTTGTTGCTGTAGAAGGTATTGATGATAAGGGAGAGAAGCTGGTTGATCTCAGCCTGGAAGGCAAACGTCTCGGTGTCCGACATCACGATCCCGGAGCTAGTTAGGGTTTCTACGATTCGGAAGGCGAAGAAACAGATCGAGGTAGACGAAAACTAGGACAAAGATTTTTGGAGGAGGAGGAGGAACAATGTTTATATAGTGGGTACGTGTAGGGTTTCTAGATCCTTCCACAGAAACTAGAAAGAAAAAAAAAAGTAAAGTTAACGGTGGATCCCACAAGTTTATGGTAGTGTGGGTCCCACAAGTTTAAGTTAACGGTGGATTTCTTCGTAGACAATCTCTCACTCCGTAGGGTACATAAACAAGACATTGAAGCCAAATCCCCGAGGAGGTTTTCTAGGTCATCCCTAGTTATCAACCTATGTTTTTATAAGATCATATTTTGAATAGAAAAATATAAGACAAAACTTTGTTTATGTTGAAAAGAAAATGCAATGTATGTTGAAAAGAAAATGCAATGTATGTTGAAAAGAAAACAAATAGGGTAACTGTACAATAGATACCCTAGATTTTGAACTTAACAAAAAAAATTGTAAATACATTGAGATAACTAGTGAGCTTGCAATGTTTGACTAGGATACCTTTTAGTAAATGAGATATGCAATTCCGTATAAGCGTGATACATATCATAGCAAAATACATAACTAGTGAGCTTGCAATTTTTGCATTTCTTTCTCTGCTATTATTTGTTCATATTAATAAACGTCTTTTAGAGAAATTCTCTAAGAGAAGGAAGCATTTCTAAACGTCATCTTGATGATATGTAAATATCAATCAATATTGGTTTTGTTAAGAAATTTTTTTTAAAAAAATCATGTATGAATACTACTATACTTTTAGGGTTATACATGGACAACAATTCATATGATTGATTGATACAAAGATTATTTAGCTTGACATTTCTGTTTATAAATACAACTAGATAAGTACCCGCATATATGCGGATTTGTAATTTAATATTTTATAACCCATGGAAAAAAAAACTAAAAACAAAAAAAATGGAAAACAAAATTAGATCGCCCATGAAAATATATCATACATAAATTTAGATACGAACTTTTCGATGAAATAAATATATACCTTGAAAGAAAAATTTGGTGAAACATATATAGTAAATAGCTTTGAATACGATTATTGTACTTTTAATTTGTTTGTTTGTAATTGATATATTATCAAATTGTGGTTTATATAAAAGTGAGAAATTATAATTTTTTTTTAGGATTAGTAATTAATTGTTTTCCTTAATATAAAGAGCCCTAATATAAATGGGAAAACTAATGATTTTTTTTTCCTTTTTATATTAATTTTAATATTTTTTATTTTAAAACTTTTTAGTAACTTTACGTTTTATGATTATGAATATGTTATTAAATTTTCCGACCATTGTTAATTTTATGTGTCAAAAACTAATTGGATTTTTTTTGGAATTTTTTTTTACACATGTCAGAATTTGATCGATTGGCTTGATATGTGATGCGATCAAGCTTTTCTCTTTATGTAACATGAACTTTCTTTTTATGTAATCATGTCTTCTATTAGACAAAAGATTACATGCAACTTATGGACAAAAATGTTATGTAAAATTTGTTTGGTTATGAAATTGAGAAGGTATCAATTTGGTTATCTAGAAGTGGGAATGATAAATTTTTTTCTTTTTAGGATTGTATTCCATTTTAAGTTTGTGGTTTTTTTTTTTTAAATTACTAATTGTTTTTCCCCTTTTTAAAACTTTAGTTTTTTAGGATTGTAAGATATTGTTTAATTTTCTTATTCTAAACTGAAATATGTTTTTTTAATAAAATTTGGCTTTTATTTCTTTTCTTTTTAGGATTGTAATCTATTGTTTAATTTTTTTATTCTCCATTACTAAAATATGGTTTTTTTAACTTTGGCTTTTATTTATAATTTTTGTTTAATTATTCTTAATCTAAACATAACTACTATTTTTAATTTACTTTTTAGCATTACGAATCGATTTTAAATCGTATATTAATAATTTTACTTTTAAGTTTAGAGTATATTTATAATTTTCTTTTTTTAAGTTTGGTTGTGGTTGTATATTATATTTTATACTTTATAGAATTTTTGTTTTATATTTTATATAATAAGATTATAAACTTTTAACACAAAAATTCAGTTTTTTGTTTCTATTTTTCATGTGTCGTTGGAAATATGGGAACTGTCTTATTCTTGTTTTTTTTTAAGATTGCTTTTTTTTTTAGTTTAACATTTTTTAATATTTAGTTTAATTCATTTTTAATTAAATTGACATATGTTAAAATTTAAATTAACAATCGTGACAAATGTCACGATCTCGTGATTGAAAATTATCTTATGTGTCACACTCACGTCGAGGGATCCAACTTTATATAAGAAGATGACTTGAACGTCGTTGACGGTACACCCCAATCATCTTGAAAATGCTCTAACATATGATTTATATGTTTTTGAAAAGAAAATATTAATGATAAAAGAAAACAAAATTAAGACCCCATCTATCTTATGATTCTTATCCAATATGTGATTTTTTTATCTTCTTTTAATGCCAAAATTATATACGTGATTTAGTTTAAATATTTTTTTATTATATAAAGCAAAATGTTTCAAAATTGCTAACTCATTTTATCACAATATGTGTCAAGTCAATCGATCAGATTCTTGGCATGTGTAATTTTTTTTTCTTATTATATAAAACATAATGTTTCAAAGTTGCTAACTCAACTAATTGCGACATATATCAAGTCAATTGATCAGATTCAGACATGTGTAATTTTTTTTTAATTACTAAAAATTTATAATCGATCATTAATTATAAAAGGTAAAATTACCAAAGAAAATAGAAAATATAATTTTATCCTAAAAGTCAAAATTAATAAAAAGAGAAAAAAATTAATAATGCTGAAATTTAAAATCGAATAATAACTAATTAATACAAAAAAAAAAACTTAAAAATTTGGAAAATTTAATAACCGGTTCATAATTTTAAAAAGCAAAAGGCAAAGTCACTAAACAAAAAAAATAAAAACAAAAATTTTAAATTTATCTTCTTTTTTTCCGACAAATACAATTTTAAATTTATCTTAAAAAGTAAAGTTGATGAAAGAAATTTTTTTTTAGTTTTTCCGTTTAGATTAAGAAAATCAAACAATGTACTACTAATCCTAAAAAAAATAAAATTAATTTATCACATATGTATAAACAGTTTGGTAATATTTTAGATACACACCGAAAAAACAAAAGTCCAATAATCATTTCTAAAGTTATTTATTGTATATGTTCCACCTAATTCTTTTTAAAAATATAATATTTCTTTTATGGATGATTTTTTTTTTAAAAAAATTTACGAATTATAAAATATTAAATTATAAATCTGTATATGGTACCTATATATTTAATAATCTAGTATTATCTCCTGGCCAACAAAAAAAAAAGAGAAAAAACAAAAAAACTTTATCTCACTAACAAAACTACAGAAGGATGAGATATTTTCTTTGTGGCCTTTATAAAAATGAATTTTCAAAGGAAAAATCCCTGTTACCAAGATAAATTATTCATTATCTCACTATTAAAAAAAAAATAATAATAATTTAGAGGGTCTCCGACAAATGAAGATGGACCCCACAATGCATAGTGATGCAAACTCTGATCTCTTTCTCTTCCCTCTCCTTGCTTTAAAAGTAACCCGTATAAAAACGATTCATCGTGACTCCACAGAAGCTCACAGACACTCTCTGAAGTTTCCTTTTTGGTTTCCTCTCCATTTCTCTCTTTTTGTTTCTTTTCTCACCGATTCCCAATTCGGTCCTCTTCAAATGTACTAGGGTTTAGAGAAAAATTACTATTTAGCTGCTCTCTCTCTCTGGGATTTCGAGGTAATATTACTGTATCTTTCTCTGTGTTCTTCTCGTTTAATCTTTTTCAAATCACCAAGGTTTTTTCTGTTCTTTTGATGTTTGTTTACGACGGCGATTTCGCTAATTTATTTCCCCTTGGAGCCAATATTGGTGATTTTATAGTAGATGCATAGCTTCTGCAATTCAAGTCTTAGTAATTTACAGTATTTGCGAAATCATTCCAAACTTTCTTTGATTGAAGTTGAAAAACTAATAGATGTTTTCTCGCCAATTTCTATCTCCGGCGTTGCCTTTCTTTCCCGCCGTTTTCTGGAATCTGCCGACAAAACAGTCGGAAAGTGAAATTCATCATAGAAGTATCTTGAAAAGTTCGGATTTTTCTCATCTTTTTGCTATTAAAAGTTGGTGGGTTTCTCAGAATGTAAGTTCATCAAGAACTAGGAGAAGAACGGAGACAACGAAAATTATGAATCTTTTTGCATAGTTTTGATTCTCATTTCTTTCATTGAGTGAAAAAATTTGACTCTTTAGCAGAAACAGAGAATCTGGTTGACCGAATCAAATATTGTAGAAGATGGTTGCCTTTGGGAAAAAGCTCAAGGAACGGAGCATTCAAGAATGGCAAGGGTAGTTTTTGTTGATATATATACTTTTAGAAAAACTCTGCATAGTTTGTCCTAATGTGAATCACGATCACTTGTAGATACTACATCAATTACAAACTGATGAAGAAGAAAGTGAATCAATATGGTCGCCAGTTAGAAGGAGGAGATATAGAGCGCCGCCATGTTCTTAAAGATTTCTCAAGGATGCTGGATAATCAGGTGTTGATTTCCTTCATCAAGTTGAGTTTTAAGACAAAAAAAAAAAGTGTGGAGCTTTCTCAAAGCTAAATTTGAGTTTGAATGCTTATCAGATTGAGAAAATCGCTCTTTTCATGTTGGAGCGACAAGGATTGCTTGCAAGTAGGCTACAAAAACTAAGGGAATTGCGTGATGCTCTTCAAGAAGAGCCGGCAATATCTCAGATATCTAATCTAAAGGAGGAGTATAGAGCTGTTGGGCAAGATCTTCTCAAGCTTCTGTATTTCGTCGAGATGAATGCTATTGGTATCCGTAAGATACTGAAGAAGTTCGATAAACGGTTTGGTTATAAATTCACAAACTACTATGTCAAGACTAGGGCTAACCATCCATATTCTGAACTTCAGCAAATCTTTAGACATGTGGTAAGTAAAGCCTTGGATGAATAAAACATAAATGCAGCCTAATTGTAACTATTTCTCTCTCTCTCTCTGTCTCCAAGCTTAAAGTTGATCATAATGTTGAGTTATAGGGTCTTGGAGCTGTTGTTGGAGCCGTATCTCGCAGCCTTCACGAGCTTCAAAACTATCATGGAAGCTACTTATCAATATATGATCAGCCCGTTCTCCGTCTTCAGGATCCTGTTGTGGACTCAATTAGAGCAGCAGTGGATCGGCTAACACACTCAACAAACTTCCTAAACTTCATGGCTCAGCACGCGTTTATCATGCAAGAAGAGTTACCTAGCCCGCAAGACGAGGAAGAGGCGGGTGAAGAAGATGGGAGATATCACTTCATGTCTCTCTTGTTGAATTTGGTCAACACATTTCTCTATATGGTCAATACATATATCATTGTCCCTACAGCAGATGACTATTCCATGAGCCTCGGAGCAGCAGCAACGGTGTGTGGTGTCGTGATTGGTGCTATGGCTGTAGCTCAGCTATTCTCTTCGGTTTACTTCAGCGCCTGGTCCAATAAATCCTACTTCAAACCGCTCATATTCAGTAGCATTGTCCTCTTCATTGGGAACTTGTTATATGCATTAGCTTTCGACTTCAATTCGATAGCGGTTCTCTTGATTGGCCGGCTTTTCTGTGGGTAAGAGTTTTAGATATAACCAATATCCTAAGAACAGATTACATTACCGTATTTGTATTTTTCAGTTTTGGATCGGCGAGAGCAGTGAACCGGAGATATATAAGTGACTGTGTACCGTTAAAGATCAGGATGCAGGCTTCAGCTGGTTTTGTTAGTGCAAGTGCTTTAGGAATGGCGTGTGGTCCTGCACTTGCTGGTCTATTGCAAACCAGATTCAAGATCTATAAGCTTACGTTTAACCAAGATACATTGCCTGGTTGGGTTATGGCCGTTGCTTGGCTTATGTACTTAGTCTGGTTAGCTATTTCGTTTCGGGAGCCCGCGCTTGAGCCTGAGGAGATCCATAATACTTCAAAGGATTCTAGTAACTCCGGTATGTCTAATTCCTAACTCCCTATCTTTGGCAGATCGGTATAAGTTATCGATATCTAATTGTAGCGGTTTTTGTTTGGTTTGGGAGTGATAGAAGCTGTTCAAGATGTAAATCTGGAGAAAGGCATCAAACAGCCATTGCTGATTACATCAGAAGAAATAGAAGAACAGGTTGAAGATGAAGATGGAAGCGAAGAAGCTTCTGAGGATCCTCGTACACCTACAAACTCCATTGTAGCTGCTTATAGATTACTCACACCTTCAGTTAAGGTAAATAAAAACCCGAAAATCTTAACTTCTGAGAAACTGAATATGTGTGCAGTTTTTTGATGATCAATTTGATTCCTTTTTTCACTTTTCAGGTTCAACTATTGATATACTTCATGCTTAAGTATGCAATGGAGATTCTTCTCTCTGAATCTAGCGTCATCACAACTTACTACTTCGGTTGGTCCACGAGCTCGGTTGCGATCTTCTTAGCTTGTCTCGGTCTCACGGTTCTTCCTGTAAACATCGTCATTGGAAGCTATATAAGCAACATGTTCGAAGACCGGTAAGTTTCTCACTTGCAAAAATCCGTTTTACTGATCTCTTCTCCCTGAAGTTTCCTTAAAGTCTTGAACTTTTTTTTGTTCACAAGGCAAATTCTGTTGGTATCGGAGATTATGGTTTGTGTCGGAATACTTCTCAGCTTCCATGTCATTGTTCCGTACACTGTGCCACAATACGTTTGCTCGGGACTCATCATGTTTGTTTCTGCAGAAGTTCTTGAAGGTAAAAGAAGATTGATACTACTAAAAAAAGGCTAAAAATTTATAGCTTAATTTGACCCTAAGATCTGAACGTTTCTTGATTTTGCAGGTGTTAATTTATCTTTGCTCTCGAGGGTTATGTCGTCGAGGCTATCGAGAGGGACTTATAACGGAGGTTTGCTTTCGACGGAGGCAGGCACGATCGCACGTGTGATTGCTGACGTGACGATTACAGTCGCCGGTTACTTTGGACGGAGTATGCTTTTGAATGTTACTTTGCTTCCTTCTCTGCTCATCTGTGTTCTCTCCATCGTAGCTACTTGTTTTACTTATAACTCCCTGTATTAGTACTCTTTTTTGCAAATTTTACCCCGTAGAAACCAAATTGTTACAATTAGGTACCCTCAATCGACGACGACTACGTCAGCGGCAAGTTTTTTTTTTTTTTTTTTTATAACCGGGAGAGTCTCAGGTCGAAGTCCAGACTAATCTCCCCGAGGTCCAGGCAGGCATTCGGGGTCAAGTTGAATCGAATTCAAGAATTTTGCACTTGCAAGTTAGCACTGAGAAATCACCACTTGGTTATCTGCCAAGTTTTAATCGGTCAATGTTTTATTTTGGTTTATGTCATGCAATTCTTTGTTATATGGTAATTATGAAGTCAACGAGTAGATAAAAAAAACTAAATTGAATACAACTAACAAAAGGGAATTGAGATCTTTTTTTTAATCATCTTAAATATTATCAATTACAAATCACGAGGACAAATACAATTCTACCGGCCTACAAAAATCCACGATTAACGGTCTATCTGCATCATGCTCGTGATTGAGCATTTTACCCTTGACACGCTGGACCACGACGAGTAGTTATGCTTGCACCGCGCTGGAAATCACCTGAAAATTTCCCTCCTGTAATTTGCATCCTCTGGAAAGCGAACTCCCTACCTCCGAGTGTAGAAGTATTAATGAACCATTGGTCGACCACTGGACCGAGAGGGCTTCCATCGGGAATTGAGATCAATAACCACAAAAGATTGGAAATTAACTCAATAGCCATAAAAAAAAAATTTGGCTATGATTTTGTGTATTAAATACACAATTACCCTTCTCTCTCTCATTCCCTCTTGCTCAATTTCTTTTTCTCTTTTTGTTTTATTTTTAATTGTTTAAAACATTATTTCCCTCCCCACCCCCTCATTTTTATTTGATTCAATCTTTTAAAAAACAATTATTCAAATTCAGAATTTTAATCTAAAAAACATAGGGTTTTTTCTTCTGAATATGACATATCTTGAATTTTTTAAAACGGACATATATTTTAAAAAAATGAATATGCAATGTGAAAGTAATAAAATATCGTTCTATATAGAAGAACAACATCATATAGAACTTTTATATAGCGCACCGATGTATAAAACTTCTATATATAATACAATTATATAGATCGCAATCTCAGTTATTATATTGACTCATCAGAATACCTCACATACTCATCAATATAATAGTTCTATTTCGATACGGTGTAGTCTATGTATTTTATAACTACTAAAACAAATGAAACTGTTAAATAAATACGATATTTTAAGATGCTACTAGATTCTAAATGCACGAGAATGTTTTTTTGTTTTTTAATAAAATTGTGTAATATAATTTGTGTTTATTTTTGTCTTTAGATATAATTTTTTGTATATTTAATTTTTATCATATGAGACACATAATTATTTTGGTGTTTAGATTTAATTTAATTTTTCTAATCTGCCCTAGAACGGGAGTTCAATATGAAAATTAACGGGAGTTCATTATGTTGACATAATCTTTTTTTAATCCACTATAGAACGGTGGTAAGTTTTAAATTTTGTTTTCTGAAGTTTAGTTTTATTTTTTCAACAAAATGTAGTTGTGGATGTAAAAGTTTGAGATGTGTTAACAATTTTATTTTTGGTATAAAATATATTATATAGTTTTCTAAAATTTTAATCCATAATGAGGGCTTCCGACAAATTTTTATTTGTTTTTGTTTTAATGTATCCTATTTTTTATAGAAAACTATATTTTTGGTATGACATGTATGATTTAAAATTAGTGATTTTAGCTACCTCAATATTATGACCCATTTTGTTATATATTTTCAGTTCATATGAATTTACAAACAATAGTTCTACATTCGTTTAGGTTTTGAATTAAACATTTTTTTATAAAGAACTATGTTTACTAATATTATAGGTAATGAAATTAAAAAATCTTTTAAAATATATGATTAATAAATTGGTTTTCTAATTATTAAAATTTGGTAAATTAAATGTTTACATTCATACCACTTACTTATATTTTTAAAAAATGTGGTAATTTTTTTATTTGCTAATGAATTTAATTACCATGGGTTGATAATATTTACATTCAAAATTTAATTAATTAATTATTTATTTATTTATTTATTGTACTTCGCAAGAGTTCTTATGTGTATAATGTATAACTGATTCGATTTTTTCTATTATTTGCAGGTTTCTCGATTTTGGTGAAGAGAATATGAGAAGATTTTGGAGTATATTGTACCAATATTTTGTTTGACCAATCAGATTAATAGAAATTTAATATTAAATACACTTACTTTAATGATAAAGAATCATAAATAAAATAGTTTGGTAATTGAGCATCTTGCCTACAAAATCAATCATTTATGATTTAATATATTCAGGATTTTAAAAATGTGATTGATTTTGTAAGCAAGATGCATAATTTGAATGTTAGAATATATTGTTAGGTTTGTCAGGAAGATACTGAAATATTTGAATCTTTATTATATTTATTTGTTATTAGAAAAATTAGATGATTGTAATCGATTACAATATTTATAAATGGTAAAATATTGATCGTGAAAAGAAATATTTGTTTTTAATACATGTATTCCACTACATTTGATTGAAATTTTCCAAAACCAGAATTTATTTAATATAGAATTACGTGTGATTTAGTTGTTAATAGTTAATGCCAAAACTTGATTTTCCATTTTAGATTTTCCATAATGGAAAATCAAACCTTGATTTAGTTGTTAATAGTTAATGCCAAAACTTGATTTTCCATTCGGCAAAAGTTAAATGTACTTCCCTATAAATATAATAAGATAAGATCAGACATGTGCTCTAATTAAGGTAATCATAATTTTTTCCAAAATGTTTGTAGATAAAATTTTTTTTTTAAATAATAACAAAATTTTCAAAGCTATTTGAGAAATTTTTGGAAATTTCGTTAACAAAAATCCATAGCATCAATAAAAATCACAAACCATAAAACTATTGAGAAATTAAATAGAATAGCAAACATTTGTACAAACTATAAATACAAATAAAATAATACCTAATCAAATCATAACAAATATTATTATTTCAAAAAAAAATTTACTATACATTGTTTTTTGATAACCTAAATTACATTGATATTATTTTTGTTGAAAATCTTAACAACATAATCACCTTCCTTCTCATCTTCATCTGAACCCAAATGATAAGAAATCCATTATTTTCTTGCAATCCCTTTGAACACCATCCAACACACATGACCAAAATCATCATTGTGAATCTTTCTACGATGAATCTTTAAATCTTGGTCAAAACAGAATGAAAATATCAAGGATTAATTTTTAAATTGTGATTATGAAAAAAAAACAAAATCTCAAAATTAAAGATAAACCTTAAAAGAAAAACAAAGATAGTTTAATGGTTTTACCTTAGAGTCGACTAAATCCATTTCGATGGTTACAGTTTAAGCAGATGAGAATTGCTTAAATTGTCTATTAAGCTGTTAAGACATAGCATCAAACAGTTGGCAAGCATCCATATATAGAGATCTAGAAAAAAGAGTACATGTAGAACTTTTTCAGGAAAGATTCAACCATCATCTGGGGAAAAGGTCTTGCATCATCGACAACTTTCATCTAAAACACACACCAACACATAAGAATTAGCATACGATTCTCCAAAATGAGAGCAACATCAAATGGAACAGGAAGAACAACATCAATGTTATATTGAATAGTTTTCTCACAAAAGGCTAATTGATTTTTAATTTCGAGATAAACTAATGCCACCGATTTGGACTAAAAATGGGAAATTGGCGAACCAACAATAGCAGAGACAGAGAAACTTACAGAGAGGTGGTCGTCGGATTCGAACTAAAAACGGTGAGAGACAGTATTGGAAGTGTCGAACCAATAAACATGAAAGTCTTTTGGATTCTTCGCCATTACCAGCTCTTTCTTCTTTATCATCTTCATCTTCTCCTGTTTCGTTCACCAATTTAGAAAGAAAAAAATTATTAGATATACGTATGAAAATAAAAAGTAATCATGTGCTAATATAGAGATTATGAACTTAAACATAAAACTTTATTGTTTGATAATTATGGAAGAGCATTTTGATTGTCTTATATAGTATCTATAAATCGTGTAACGTCTAAAGCAAGATTTCTAGAAAATATTATGACTGTGAAAGAAATATATTTTGCTTGATATTAGTAAATTGATTAGTTTAGATAATAATGAATTTTCGAATATTCTTGGTGATCAAGTAGAATAAAATATATGATATGCTGATTTTAAGAGATTTTTATAGAAAATAATTATTATTATATTTAATGAATTTCCAATTGAATGTATATTGTATACGTTTTAGGCAATGTATTTAATTTGTTAAATTTGTGAAGTTTGTTGAAGCAGTTAATGCATAATCTAATTGAATGCATAAAAAATATTCTTTTTAAAAGAAAAACAGAATATGGCGTTATGCATATATTTGTGTTCCAAATTATTTGGTTACCTTATTTAATACGGTTTTCAAATTCATAAAAATCAAATTTTCCTTATTTATCCATGCATTTATAGTTGAAATTCAATTTAAAATAAAAATAATTAAATTAGTTTGGATACAAAGATAGAAGGAGGGAAGTAAATAATTGAATTAATAAATTATTTAAATGAGAATAATTGTGTTTGGATACAAAGATAGTAAGAGGGAAACAAATGAATTAATAAATTCTTTAAATGCTGAGAAAAACTGTGGGGATGCCACCTCAGCAAATTTCATCCATAAACTCTTCATGTTTAATATATAAAAAGATTTTATTTTGTTTCTAATTGTTGATATAATCACGAAAAATCTACATTAATTTTTTTTTTTTAAATTATGTTTCAATGCAAATTATTGATTTTGTTTTTACATAAAGCCACATCAAAAATCCCTTTCACTTAAAAATAAGCATTATTAAAATATTTGCGTAATATAAATTCGAAAATGAGTAAACAAATATTCCGTAGTATTATTATTTTTATATCAATTTATATATTGTATATGATAAAATAATTATTTAAATTAATTTCTAATAAAACTAATATTATTTTCGTAAAATATTGTTTGTTTATGAAATATATAGGAAATTTGTTAAACAAATTATGAGGTTAAAATCAAATTATGAGGTTGTAATATGTAATATGTCTGGAAAATAATTATTTTTGTAATATGTAATTTATAATAATCGGTTTTTATATTTTTAAATATTTAATTTAATTTTTGGCATAGTAAGAATTTTTTAAATTACGAATTAAAATTAATATATATATATAATCATATTAATTAATTAAAATACTTTTTAATTGAACCAAATATAATTAATTTTTAAATTTAACCAAAAATATCTGTTTGGAAACAGGATTAAAAAAGAAAGGATAGTAGATATCCGGAATAGGATTAGACTAAAATAGAAGGAATCCCTGTTTGGACACAAAATGTTACCCTGTTTTAATAGTATAGATATAATATGTCTACAATTTTTTGGATAAAATAATACGATAAAGAATAGTATATCTACATTTGTGTGGAAAAACTAAAGTCAAAAGAATTTTGTAAACATTATTTATTTCTTACACATAGAGTTTGTTATATTGGTTGCCATCCCATAGGATTATGGTGGTGGTGGAGTGATATATGAAGAGATCGCAGAGGATATCATCGTGGAGAGTGGACCGGAAGAAGATGAGATAGCTTGCGGCAAGAATACACATGTTTCTATTCCCTATGTCAAGCTTCCAAGTATGTGTAAGCATTTCTATTCCAATTTTTTTTTTATTTTTTATATCTCTCGGTCCCTGTGAGTAATCTCAAATCCAAACAGGTTCAGACTAATCTTTTGGGTGGGAGTGACACATCCCACTTATAATGCTCCACTTGACCTAATGTTTGTCCTGGTAATTCCGCTCCCACGGGAATCGATCCCTGACCTAGACCAACAGAGCCGACACTCACCGCGGAAAAAGAACCACCGACCACCCACAACTTAGTTTTTCCATTCTATTTTGTTGTAACATTTCTATTCCATTTAACCCACATATATGTAGATTCCTCCAATTGACTAGAGCGACACGCATGGGGTGTATTCAATATAATATTTAGGAGAATTTGCAAAGATTTGAGTTTTAGTGAGTTTTTAGATGATTTGAGTGATTTAGAAAAGTTGTTATGATTTGTTTTTAAATAACTTTGAAATCTCACCTAAAACCATGAGATTTGGACTTTTATTTTTTTAACTAAGAAACTCAACCAAAACACTTTCAAATCACTAAAAATCTCTTAAAACTCATTATTTCAAATATTTCCAATAATAGTGGATTTGAATGTTCATTTAGAAATCACTAGTTCAATAACATGAGATTTTAAAAGACTTTTTAAAATTCATGTTTGAATAACATATGATTTGTGATTTAAATACAAATCACTCCAAATACTAGATTGAATACACCCCCCGCAATGTAAGGTTAGTTTCGTTCATTCCTAAGTCAAATAGTTAGTTTCTTTATTTAAAAATTTAGTGTGCTATAAGCTTAATTTTCAGCTTATATATGAATATTGGGCTAATTGTCCCAAAATAAAATAAAATGAATGAACGTTTTATTATTTGTTTATCTGTAAGTAAATTCTGATTTATGTTGTTTCCGGGATGAATCTCTGAACAAAAACTTCAGTTGTTTTGGAGTTTACCAAAAGTGGTCACAAATTCAAACACAATCTCAATAAGATTGGTTGAAAAGAATGCCAATTTTATTTTTAAATTTGTTAACTTTTTGGGAACTTTTTTTTATAGATAGACCATAAGCCGAATTATGAGCAAAATGAATCTGGATTTACTAGACTACTAGTCTAGTACAACATTATTATTTTTTTGTCCTTGTACAGTAAGCTATCCTATTCAGGCAATAAGCATTACAGATAAAATTAGAACCAAAATGTAGATGTCAATTATAAAATAAATAAGTCATAAAAAGGGTCATTTGCCTGCGCTTTAGGCAAACTGTGTACAAATAGGTCATGTGACAGGACCATTAGTGCGTTAATGGACCTCAGCTCCTGCAGTCATACTTATCATTATTGTCTTTGACATTATTATTATTTAATCACATCAGGCATTTTAATATTTTGACTATCATTTTTTTTTTTTGTTCATAATCATAGAAATTTCATTCGGAAATTTATAAACCCGGTTCTTCGGAAAATTATTCGTTTTCTACTTTTCTTGTTTTTGTTTTTGTTTTTGTTTTTTTTTGGATAACGGTATTCTTTCTTGTGTTAACTTTATTTGTTTTTCTTGCTGTTTTCTGTTTGTATCCTTGTGATCATAGTGGATGCCACACGGATTATAATAGCGCCAAAAAAATATAAATCATTATAAACTTGTGATTTGGTTCGTTGAAAATGAAAGTCGCCACTAGCATTTGTTCCTAGTTTTCTTTTTCACTTTTGTTAATTTTTTTAGAGTAATTGCACAGAATGACAATTAATAATATCAAAATTAAGTTATTTTTTTGACTTATACTATTCACTATAAAAAAGACTTTCTCACACTCATCTCTTTCATCTAATTACTTTTGTGGTTATTCTGTCTCTTCCGTTGTTGCAGAAGAAAAAGAAGAAGAAGGAGAAGGAGAAGGATGTAGGACCAAAATTTACACTACAGACAGAAAAGATTTAATCACGATAATAAATAAATAAACAGTTAAGAAACAGACGATTCATAAACGATAAAGCAATAAAAGATCTAAGGAGCCGAGATGAATCTCTTTCCTTAACTCTAAGAATCTCCCGTAGTGCGACGGGTTTTAATAGATTCATGAGTCCCAGGATACAACCAAAGTAATCTGTATCATCTACACTTGATATCAGATCTATCGAACATTATACTACGATACTCTCGAATAAAGACTTACTCTAAACTGTAGAGAATTGAAGGAACTTTTTCTTTTGTAAGTGTGTTTTCTGTGTGTGATTGGATACCTTTCTCTCAAGAGAGGCGATCCTATATATAGGAGAAGATCCTAGAGGAAATTATTTCCAACTAGCGATTTGGGACTTTTTACAAGTTCCTCACTTTTCTTTTTTTTAGGTTTTTCCTTTTCTTAAGGCTTTTCCTTTTTGTAAGCTTTTCCTTTTTAAGGCTTTTCCTTTTTTCAAGGTTTTTCCTTTTTACATTCACAAGGCTTTTTTACTTAGCCCAAATGTCTCATTTCAATTCACACATACACATATTTATAAAGCCCACAAGCTCTTATAAATTTTGTTCCAACAATCCCCCACATGAATAGAAATGACTCTAAACATATGAAAATTGAACAGACTAGACTTTACTAGACATACTTGACTAGACTCATCTAGACGTAGACAGACTTTCGAGAGTATACGAAAATGTAAATGTCACTGAATGGTAGCGTTTTTCAGCTTTGAACCAAACAATTTTAATATCTGTTGCGTTTACTCGGCCAGGAGGTGAACATGATGTCTTGAACCACCCGGATTTTGATGTAAACTGATACAACAGATATCGCACAGAGACATCTTCTCGTAGAACTTTGTTCTATATTGTGTTCATTGTGGCCTTGAACATTCCTGGTATTCGTGAGTGAATTTGGAGAATATAGCCTTATCCTTCATTCTCCTAGAAACGGCCCCATTTCACACTTCACTAGGTGATTTTTTATTAGCTTGTTTTCAGAAGTGTCCTGTCACACTCCACTATCTACACAGCTATGCAATCATTAAAAGCCAACGCTTATCCTTACTATCCACAGGTAGCACTGTTTTATCATCCTAGGAACTGGGCAGAGACATAGTCTCACAGTGCTCAACTCGAATCAGTTTAATTTTGTTTCCCTTTGAACCTAGATCTTGGGATCTCCAGTCACATAGGTTGGGTATCTGTCAAACGTCATCTTTTTCTATAGGCTTTAAACCCATTCCTTTTGATGATTTAACAAACTTGATCTCGAGGCTAACTTTTTGGGAAACAGATCCGCTAAGTTATCAGCCGTTTCGAGATCAGTTGTCTAAATGGTCTTATATCATTCTCGAGATTTGCCATTTTATAACTTACTCAGTGCCTGAGAGATAGCTCACTAACTCTCATAGTGTACACATAATGATGGCACTGATTTTCCTCCCACATCAGGGTATCTTCCAGAGAGTTTCGAAGCCAATATGCTTCCTCTGCAGCTTTATCTAAAGCTATAAACTTTGACTCCTTGGTTAATTAGGCCAAGAGTGCTTGTTTGGAAGATTTCCAGGATACTGCTGCACTACCAAGAAAAAATATTATCCACTTATAATATCTGTCAGGTTTACGAGACCAAGAGGTGAACATAATGTCTTGAACCCCCCAGACTTTGATGTAAATCGAGACGACATATAACGCTGGATAATTTAACATTCTAGTTATGGCTTTCCACAGAGTATGACCTGGATTACTCATGTAGCGACTTATTTTCTAAATGCGCCAAATCGGATCTAGTACGATTCATCAAGTACGTTAGACTTCCGATAATTCTTGCATACATCACTTGTGATACAACTTTATCACAATTAGATTTATTGCAATCTTGTTTGAGTACTTCTCAAAACATTCTAGGATCTTGAGACAAGATTATCCACTAATCTTATGTCTATCAAACTTCCCACTAAACACTTTCTTAGTGTGTTGGATTATGTCCTTCTTGCTTCCATGATGAACGTGTCATCTTATAAACATAACAAAACGTATCCATGTGGAGTACTTTTGATGTATATCACCTTAAGTGATTTTGAAGCTATTTGACATCACTTTGTTGTCAAACTTTCCAAGCTATTGCTTAGGAGCTAACTTAAGCTCGTATAAGGACTTTGCAAGTCTACTTATTTTCTTTCCTTGTTCAGGAGTGACATAACCCTCGGGTTGTTTCATGTAAATCTCCTCTTCTAAATTGTCGTTTAGAAAGGCAGATTTTACATCCATTTGATGGATTACAAGATCTCACATTTCTGTGATT
This sequence comes from Eutrema yunnanense, assembly GCA_002933935.1. Taxonomy (NCBI): domain Eukaryota; kingdom Viridiplantae; phylum Streptophyta; class Magnoliopsida; order Brassicales; family Brassicaceae; genus Eutrema; species Eutrema yunnanense. The sequence goes on along the minus strand of PKML01044849.1, from coordinate 1,420,140 downwards.
CCAATCAGCATACGACTTTAGCCTTTGGTAATTCTTTACCATTGCTTGATCTAAGGTCCAATGCCCGTCAAGCATCGATCGATACTCATGGGTATCGATCGATACCTCTAAAAGCGTAAGAGCCCAAGAGATCAATTGCTTGCCTCAATTCGTGAGGTACTAGAGCTTATCCTTGACTTGGATGTCTGGTATATCTCATTTATACACCAGAAAGCAATCAGCACTATATTGTGTGCATATGCAATGAAGATACAATCCACCGTTTTTGGTCCGATTGTCACCTTCTTAGGTGGTTGCTAGGCACCCCCACACTTTCATGTATTTGTATAAAAACACATTACTTTTCCAAAGTTCACATGAAACATTTCCAGTGACTTTGTGTGGTATTTAGTTCAGGATATAACTTGTGGTAAGCAATGCTTCCCCCCACATTTCTGGACTAACCCAGATTTTTTAGGAATAATGAGTTCATCAAATAATTCGGTAATTTGTTATGAGACTCCATTAGATTCCAGTGAATAGGGATCAATCGTTTGATGGATAATACCATGCTCATGTCCTCTATCACTTCAAACTATGTTGATAGTTCTTTCGAGTTGGTTTTCAACCTCGAGTTTAAACTCCTTGAGTTTTCCAAGTCTCGTATTTGCTTCTTGGCAAATAGACATAACTATATTTCGTACAATCCTCAACGAAAGTCACAAAATATTTCTCACCACCTTTTGTATAAGTCAAACCAAGAGGTTCGCTCGATTGTGGTGTTTTAGTGAGTTTGGTTAGAACGCAAACCTCACACTCATCTTTGCTTATTTTGTATTTCAGGATCTCATTCAATCTACGCATAGATTCGAATATAATGTGACTGAAACATTCAGATCAAATACTAAGAGATTCTGTACCATAAGCAAATGATTCTTTCTCATTAATGTCAACAACATTGGTTACATTAATTTTTAAGTCCGACTGTCTCAATGTTAATTTGGACCAGTCCGTCCTTAATATAGACAACATTCTTTGTCAATACACGCTAATCAGCTTTGTCATTGACGATGAATTTGTGCCTAATTAGCATTGTGCCCTAAATAAGATTTTTATGCATCTCTAGCACATGCTTTACATCAGTGAGAGTGAGCTTCTTTGAGAAGTCAACTTCAGCACTATGATTAAATTCTTGTCATTATTTATGGTAGAAGGGAAACATTCCCATATCAACGCATATATGAGCTATTACATTGGTATAGTACCACCACTCATTTGGGTTATGCTCAACCATATTGACTCCGAGGATGACATTACACATGTCTATCTCGACTAAATTGGCTTCAGCCATTCCATTGTCTTTTACACCACCAGATCTAACACTGATCACGTCGGTGTTGTTAGTCATATTGAAATTTGATTTTGTTCAAGAGAATCAAACCAAATTAATATACTAACCAATACCCAACTCTCAAGTTAAAGGGTAAAATTAAATTCAATTTCTAGAATTAATTCAGAAATTTCGCAATTTAATAAACTTAATACAATATCGAATTGTATTAGTATTCTTGAACTCATATCAAGAATCGCAAGAGGCCTGCTGAGTATCGATCGATACCAATGGGTATCGATCGATACCTCAAAAGTCCAATGATTTAATTATTCGATTAAATCAGCCTCCAATACTTAATTGAACATCAATTAATTATTCCAAAATTCGCAAATTTTTGGAAACATAGTATTGAGCTATGTGCAATACCTTAACACGTCTTTAAATTTGTCCAAGGCTTCATCTTTACTTCTTAAAAGAAAGATGTAACAATATCTCGTACAATCATCTATGAAAGTCACGAAATATTTCTTGCCTCCTCTGGTTTGAATATATTTCAAATCACATATGTCTGTGAGAATTAAACCCAGAGGTTCTGTTGTTCTTTGAACGCTGGGTGAGGGCGTTTTAGTGAGTTTGGCTTGGACACAAAACTTCACATTTGTCTTTGCTTAATTTGCATTTAGGAATCATGTTCATGTTCATTAATCTACTCATAGATTTGAAATTAACATGTCCTAATCGTTCATGCCAAATATTAAAAGACTCAGCGAGATAAGCAAATGGTTTCTTATCATTAATCTTAGGGTTCTACGAGGTGAATGCCTCGGTTACATCATTATCACATACAGAACCCTTACCCAAATACATCCCATTTTTCGTTAGGATTAGCTTATCACCTTCCAGCTTCACAGAGAATCCATGCTTACTTATGAGCGATCCAGAGATCAGATTATTGCGCATATCTGGTACATGGACGACATTCGTGAGAACCAGTTCCTGTCCAGAGGTGAGCTTCAGAACAACCTTCCCGTGACCATCAACTGTCGACGAGGCGGAATTTCCCATCAAGAGTTTATCACCACTCTTGTTCTTTGTGTACGTCGAGAACATCTCGCGATCCATACAGATGTGTCTGGTTGCACCACTGTCGAACCACCAAGTCTTTGGATGGCTCTCTGCAACATTGGCCTCAGTGACCACAGCACACATGTCAGCTTCTATCAAGTTCGCTTGACATTTCACTGTTTCGATCAGACTCGCAGTCGTTTGATCCACTTTGTCACTGGTTTTCTCCATAGTTCCAGAGTTGTTGTCAACGTTGTTTGTCATTCTGTGAAAACAAACGAAACACAACTTTCAATTAGTCTCGATATATAAAGTTTAAGAATCGCAATTCAAATACTAATATCGAACTAAATCGCATTGGTGTCGATCGATACTCCTTGGTATCGATCGATACACATCCAATGTCTATCTATGCACCTGTATGGTGTCGATCGATGCACCGTAGGTGTCGATCGATGCACCGTAGGTGTCGATCGATGCTCGATGCACATACCGTGTCAATCGAAGCATCTTGGTGTCGATCGATACACATTGAGTGTCGATCGATACACCCTGGATTCCGATCGATGCTCGATGCACATACTGTGTCATTCGAAGCATCATGGTGTCGATCGATACACGCTTAGTGTCGATCGATACACCCTGGGTGTCGATCGATACACGCTTAGTGTCGATCGATACACCCTGGGTGTCGATCGATACAAGTGAATTTCACAGGATCGATCATATCACCACAGTGTCGATCGATACCTGTGTCTTATACACAGTATCGATCGACATAGACCAACTTGGTCGATGCAAAGTATCGATCGATACATTGAGGTGCCGACCGATACACTGTTTGCATGGTATCGATCGATACACTTGAGTGTCGACCGATACAATTTAGTCCAGTATCGACCAATACCATAGGGTGTCGATCGATACTCACAAGGCCTCGATCTGAATCGAACCTATCAAGAACATATGTGTGTTCGTTGATTATACCGTTCTTTAATCGCAATTAAAAACGGTTTTTAGAAGATGTTTAAAGCAGATCTGCTTCTACTACACGTTTCAAGTTGCTAAACAGCTGTTTGATAACGTTTGAGTATCACTAGCAGAAGAACATCTTCTTAAAATAGAGAGAGATGAAGATTGCCTCTACTACTCGTTTCAATTTGCTAAAAAGCTTTTTGATAACGTTTGAGTATCATCAGCAGTAGAGAATCGTTTTAAAAAACCGTTTGAAAACGTTTATTTACTCGTGATTAAAGATCCAATTGAAGTATTAACAAAAATTGGATCTTCTTAGAGTTAAGATTGTAGGACCAAAATTTACACTACAGACAGAAAAGATTTAATCACGATAATAAATAAATAAACAGTTAAGAAACAGACGATTCATAAACGATAAAGCAATAAAAGATCTAAGGAGGCGAGATGAATCTCTTTCCTTAACTCTAAGAATCTCCCATAGTGCGACGGGTTTTAATAGATTCATGAGTCCCAGGATACAACCAAAGTAATCTGTATCATCTACACTTGATATCAGATCTATCGAACATTATACTACGATACTCTCGAATAAAGACTTACTCTAAACTGTAGAGAATTGAAGGAACTTTTTCTTTTGTAAGTGTGTTTTCTGTGTGTGATTGGATACTTTTCTCTCAAGAGAGGCGATCCTATATATAGGAGAAGATCCTAGAGGAAATTATTTCCAACTAGCGATGTGGGACTTTTTACAAGTTCCTCACTTTTCCTTTTTTTAGGTTTTTCCTTTTCTTAAGGCTTTTCCTTTTTGTAGGCTTTTCCTTTTTAAGGCTTTTCCTTTTTTCAAGGTTTTTTCCTTTTTACATTCACAAGGCTTTTTTACTTAGCCCAAATGTCTCATTTCAATTCACACATACACATATTTATAAAGCCCACAAGCTCTTATAAATTTTGTTCCAACAAAGGAGAAGGAGAAGAAAAGAAGAAGAGAAGAAGAAGAGAAGAAGAAGAAGTCGACGCCGGCAACGGAGGCGAGGACGGCGGCAACGGCGGAAAAGACCCCGACGAAGGTGACACCGGCGACGACGGTGAGAAAAAGAAGAAGAAGAAGCCGACGCCGGCGACGGAGTATCGATCTCTCTCTCCACCTGTATCGATTTCTCTCTTTGCCTCTCTCGCTCTCTATCTCCGCCTCTCTCGCTTTCTCTCTCCACATGTATCGATCCCTATGGAATCATGATATCATCGATACTAAAGATCAATAACAATGATATCGTTGATTAGTTGATAACAATGATATCATGATAACCATGTTATCATCGATACTAAGAACTGATAACCATGATATCAATGATTAACTGATAACCATGACATCGATAACCATGATATCGATGATTACAATGATATCGATAACCATGATATCATGTTAATGATTGATAACAATGATATCGATTATTAACTGATAACCATGATAACATGCCATATATTATTGATAATTACGTTAACTGGATCAACCCAACTTCAGAAAAGAAAATTTTGTGATGAATGATATTTTCGTAATTAACATAAAATTGGAGGATAAATATGGAATAAATTTTCTTTCTCTCTCATAACCACCTAATTTCAATTATCTACCTAATTTTCTAGTCAACCATTAATATAGACCTAAATGACCCATTATTTTAATTATATTTTCCTAAAGATATAGTACTTATAATCTCCACATGATTCGTAATTCAAAGTCTCCATATATACTGCCATACATATATGCATACATAACAACAATGATATAGTTATTTAACAAAAAAATCAGGGTAATGTTTTTTTTTTTGTAACTAAAAAAACAGGGTAATGTTTTGAGCAAAACTATTATAATGTTGTATTTATAAACGTAACTCCACCTATCAAAAGAATTATATCTAGAGTATTATCAGTATTTATCCTTTATTAATAACAAAATTAGTTTTTAAGAAAAATTAATTGCAAAATTGGGTAAGTAAAAAGAGAAATAAAATTACACCATAAATATCATTCTCTTTTCAAATAATTACAACAATGCAATTGACTTGAAAATTGCTGAAAACTGTGTTAGCAGCTAATAAAGTCGGCGATATTGTTCATCCAGCCGACTAGGGCTGGACAAAATAACCGGAACCGAAATACCCAAATTGGAACCGAACTGAAATACCCGAACCGGAACTGAACCGAAACTGTCAAAATACCCACTGGATCCTACTAATTGATATCCATGGGTATCGAGTAATACCCGAAACCGAACCGAAAATAAATCGGGTACCCGAATACCCGAAATATAATTATGTGTCCAAAAATATTAAATATATATCAGATTTTTGGATATATTTTCGGTATTATGGGTATATTTTTTTTCGGGTATATTTTCGGGTTTTCAGATATAATTTTGGATTTTCGGATATATTTTTGGTATTCGGGTATATTTTTTTTAAACTTTTTTGGGTTTTCGGGTGTATTTTCGGGGTTTCATGTATATTTTAGGCATTTCAGGTATATTTTAGGCATTTCGGGTAATAAATACCCGGAACCGACCTGGAACCGAAAAAGTTCGGGTATTTTTCGGTTCTGAAATCTCAGAACCGAACCGGAACTGACTGGTACCGAACCGGAACCGAACCGAAATCATGTCAGAACTGAATGGATCCTAAACCTCATTACCCGGAACCGAACCGGAACCGAAAATGGCCAGGCCTACCGCCGACACTGTTCAAATTACTACAATAATATATGGTACTTGTTAACGTGCTATCCGACACTTGTTATCGTGGTAACAATAATAACAAGTATCATATATTATTGTTAACATGTTACAAGTATCATATATATTGTTAATACGTTAACATACTATGTTAACACATTACAAGTAGTTGATATTATTGTTAGCACGCTAACAAGTTTCAAATATTATTGTTAACATATTAACAAGTATTAGATATATATATTTTTTTTTTTGATGACCTAGGCTGCCCGATCGACATCTGACTGGAGATATGAGGACTGGTTACCTCATGCCAAACCAGTAAGACTTCACGTCTTCCGACTATTGCCTAGAGTGAGTTGGCACAACTGACAAAAACTTCTCACGGTTTTTCAACTAGGCCGTAGCCCAGTGCCAGCTTCCACACATGGTCGTGATAAAAGTATCGAATATTTTTGTTAGCATATTACAACTATCATATATTATTGTTAATACGTTAACATACTATGTTAACACATTACATGTATTTGATATTATTGTTAGCACGCTAACAAGTATCAGATATCACGTTAACAAGTATCATATATTATTATTAACACGTTAACAAGTATCAGATACTTTTGTTAGCACGTTAACAAACATCATATATTATTGTTAGCACGCTAACAAGTATTGAATATTATGTTTTCCGGTGATGAATAATATTATCGATCTCGGATGAACAGTATCAACGAGGACGATGAACAGTACCGCGCGATATACTCCTGTTTTTAATTCAATGGCACTAGTGTAATAAAGATAAAAAGTAAGGATATTTTAGTCTAAATTTTTTTCTCTTTCATATTCACTTAATTTCAAATTATCTATTACTATATTACTAGATAAGTACCCGTATATATGCGGGTTTGTACTTTAATATTTTATAACCCGTGAAAAAAAAAATTAAAAACGAAAAAAATAGAAAATAAAATTAGATCACCCATTAAAATATAAAATACATCAATTTAAAAAAACAATATTTCCGATGAAATAAATATATACCTTAAGAAAATTATTTGGTGAAGCAAATGCAGTAAATTTCCTTGGATACGATTATTAGATTTTTAATTATTTGGTGTGTAATTGACATATTATTAAATTGTGGTTTATATAGAGGTAAAAAATTAGAATTCTATTCTTTTTAGGATTAATTTCTTTAATCTAAATGGAAAAACTAAAGATTTTTTTTTCTTTTTTTATATTTATTTTGCCTTTTAGGATAATTTTTTAAAATTTTTTTTAATAACTTTACCTTTTAAGATTGTGAATAAGTTCTTAATTGATCATTGTTTGATTTACCTTTTCAAATTTTTTTTATTAATCGATTTGAAAATTTTCCAACTTTGACTTGACATCTTTCGCGATCAGGTGATTTTACAATTTTGAAACATTAAGATTTATATAATAAGATTTCTTNTAATCTAAACATAACTAATATTTTTCTTTTCCTTTTACTTTGAGGATTATGAATGGATTATAAATGTGTTTTTCCTTTTTCTTTTTAGGATTAGGATTCGATTATAAATTTTACTTTTGTTGTTATTATTATGTGTTAAAATATAATTAGAAATTTACTAAATACCTATCATAATATAGTTGGAAATTTATTAAACACGTGTCAAAATCTGATTGATTAACTCGACACGTGTCGGGATCATGCGAGTTACTAACTTTGAAACATTCTCTTTTATATATATAGATTTTTAATTTTTTTTTTTTAAGTTTCTTTTTTTTTGCTAGTTTCTTTTTTCTGTTGTGGTTTTATTATTAGTTTCCTTTTTATGTTTTTTTTTTCTTTTTTATGTTTACTTTCGTGGTTCTTTTTTTTTGCTAGTTTTCTTTTTTTATTGTCGTACTTATTATTAGTTTTCTTTTTATGTACTTTTTTCTTTTTTAATATTTTCTTTCCTGGTTATATTAAGATTTTAAGTTTTTTTTGTATATAGATTGTTTTTTTCCTTTTTTCTTAATTTAACCACTGCTTTTTTTTAGTTTAACATTTTTAATATTTATTTTAATTCATTTTTACTTTTTAATTAAATTGACACATGTCAATATCTAAATTAACAACCGTGACAAATGTCACGATCTCGTGAGTTATAATTTTGCCTACATGTCACGCTCACGTTGAGGGATCCAGCTTTATATAATAAGATATACTTAATTTTTTGGTCAACCAAGTTTATATACTAAATTCACCCTTATAGTTAATCCTAGGGCTGGGCAAATTATCCGGATCCGAAAATCCGAACCGGTACCGAACCGAACCCGATCCGAAGTTTTAAAATACCCGATCGGATCCTAAATTCCTATACCCGAAGAACCGAACCCGAACCGGTACCGAACCGAGAACCGAATGGGTACCCGAAATACCCGAAGTGTAATTATATACCCAAATATATTAATTATATTTAGACTTGATATAACTCAAATACCCCCAAAATTACAACTATAAACCCGAATATATTAATTATTTTTAGGGTATTTCGGATATTTTAGGTATATTTTCAATATTATGGGTATATCGAATATACCTATTTTGTTTTTTTCTGAAATTTTTGGGTATTTTGGATACTTTTGGTTTGAAAGTATATTGGTTTTATTGAAATGAATATTCATGTTTTTGTGTTTTGTCTCGGATTTCGGGTTATTCGGGTATTGTGGATACTTTTGGTTACTTTTGGATAATTTCAGATCCGGATCCGAATATATTCGGATCTTAAAAAAAATACCTGATCTGATCCGAACCCGAACCGAACCCGATCCGAATTTTTAAAATATCCGATCGGTACCAAAATTCCTAAACCCGAAATACCCGAAACCCGAAATACCCGACCCGAATCCGATCCGAAGATCCGAACGCCCACCCCTAGTTAATCCCTTGTTATTTTTATAATACACTTTTATTTGTATGAAGATGATGTAAAAAAATATTTTTTTGACATCATAAAGATTTTATTTTGTTAAGAGGAATCATGTTTCTAGATGCTTCTCTACATAAAGTTGGTTTATTATCCGACCATAAATTTTGATATACGAGATAGATGTGATAGATTAGTTAACTATCGTAAGATATATTCCTCCAAGAGTTAATCAAACACTACGTAATACAAAATATAAAAAAAAGCAACGATACAGTTTATTATTGTACGTACCACCACCCAACATCGACACACCCATGCTAGTGGAGTCAGGAGTGGTCCGAGTGGATGATACATATATTGACACGTAAAATATGTATAAACGCACATATACATACATTAGATGTTTGGTTGTGATAAGTGTAAAGACATTAATGATTAAAGCGTAAAGTAAACACAAGAGATTGACCAAGTCTAAACCGCGTCGCCCTCGAGGTTCTACTTTCTACGTGCATGAAAAAGCCATCCACTTTCTCACTCGTTAATTAAAGGGTTTTACGTTTAACTTTTAGCATTGAGGTAAAGATTATTATTAAATAAAATTTTATAACATTCTCGTACAGTATTAAATAAGTTTTTTTTTAACAACATACATTATACAAAAAATATATTTAAACTGTATGGTAATACAATAACGTTAATAAATATTAACACAAACCACTAAATAAACGTCCTGGTCATAATAAGTGATTTCGTTTACTTAAAAACATAATCCTAACAAATATAATTTTCTGCTATAAGGTTTTAACTCGATCATCGTTTTCGGAAGCTCAATACTGATATAAATATATTAAGTATTAATATATATGTATATTACTATATTCATATTTGGATGAATTAATATGGTAGACGTAAAGAAAAACGTATTAATATGGTCAACGAGCATCACATCTGTCTGGGTGTTGTTACTAAATTGGTATCACTCAAATATCATAAACAACAATTGGGGCAAGAAAGAGACACAAAAAATTAGGGTAAGAAAATATATTAGTTTTCCAGTGGACCCATTTATCGGATATAATTTGCGTGGTCATTCGTCAAGAAACATCTGGATTTCTTTTAATTCATAAACTAAAATATCTCTTGATTGTTTGTTATTTTATTTTACTTTACTATTCCAACATATTTTACAAGTCTCATTACCAGTTAATTAATCAAACCGAAATAATACACTACTATAAGCCAATAAAGCCATAGACAAGTCAACTCTGTTCAACCATAAACGTGGTCATAATGTGTAGAAATGGCCTATACTATTCTTTCTATACATATTTTTTTTTTAAATTGACTACTGCTTATCAACCAAATTGAAGTCTAAAAGGTTGGTTCAGAGATTGTAATAGCAAAATTTAGGTATGAGTTCCATTTCCTCCAAATAACAATAACTTTTCCTTTTTATTGACCATGCATTTTAGATTACGACATTTTAATTTTTTTTTAAATACCCAAGTTTTCACTCTTATTTTTTTAAACCTCATTGACTTCAACAATCTCACAAGAAGTCGCACACCTCTTTTCTCCAGACAAAAAAGCAGATAAAGGAAGAGGAGAGAGGGGAGAGGGGAGAGGGGAGAGGGGAGAGGAGAGAGAGAGAAAGAGATGAATTCACACTTCATACAACAAGCTTCAGAAGCTTGCTTCAATGGCTGTTGTTCATCACCACTCACATCCCATTCCGTATCTCATAAACCAGAAGAAGAGCTCGAGTTCTCACTAATCACATCAGGAGCTTCGTTTCTGACCAGAGACATCAAGTTCACGAGCCAAGAATCTCTCCCTCCTCTCCGTACATCTTTCTACGATCTCATCACAGCTTTCCCAGATTACTTGCAGACAAATCAAGCAGATCATCTCCGATCTACAGAGTATCAAAACCTCTCTTCCTCGTCTCGACACGTGTTGTTAAACCACACCGGTCAACAACAGCCCTTGTTCTCTTACTCGCAATTCCGAGAAATCTCCGAATCGGAATCCGATTTGAACCACTCTCTCTTTACATTGTCTTGCAAGCCAGTGAGCTCCGGTAAAGAATTGTTATCACTAGCGAGCGAGGAATCTCGATTTCAGTCGAGTATGAGGAAAAGAATCACGGGTTTTATGAATCTAGAAGAATCCGAATATCAAATGATTCTAACTCAAGACCGTTCCTCTGCTTTCAAGATTCTAGCGGAACTCTACTCTTTCAAAACAAATCCGAATCTTCTCACAGTCTACAACTACGAAGACGAAGCAGTCGAAGAAATGATCAGAATCTCAGAGAAAAAGGGTATAAAACCCGGATCAGCCGAGTTTTCGTGGCCGAGCACTGAGATTGTCTCGGAGAAATTAAAGAGGAAAATCGCCAAGAGTAAGAGAAGAAGAGGGAAAGAAGATAAAAGAGGACTCTTTGTGTTTCCCCTTCAATCTCTGGTCACAGGAGCTTCGTATTCTTATTCGTGGATGAGTCTAGCCCACGAAAACGAATGGCACGTGTTGCTCGACACCTCTGCTTTAGGTTCCAAACACATGGAGACTTTAGGTCTTTCTCTGTTCCAACCAGATTTCCTCATCTGTTCTTTTACAGAGGTTTTAGGAAAAGACGATCCTTCTGGTTTCGGTTGCTTGTTCGTAAAGAAATCTAGCTCCCAAGCTTTGTCAGAAGCACCAGAACTCGTCACGAACCCGGCGAATCTCACCTCCGTAAAAGCCGAACCAGCTTGGAAAACAGAAAATGACGTAATTACCCTCGAAAGAGGTTTTCTGGACCACGAGGACCACGAGGCGTCTACTTCTGCCACTGATATAGTTGAAATCGAAGAAGAGGATAGAGCAATTATTGAGTTTCGAGGTTTGGATCACGCAGACTCTCTGGGGCTGATACTGATCAGTCGTAGGTCAAAGTCGTTGACTTTGTGGCTGGTTCGAGCCTTGATGAGTCTGAAACACCCAGGCTCTCATCAAACAGAGATGCCTCTGGTCAAAATCTGCGGGCCCAAGACGAGACCGAATCGAGGACCGTCGATTTCGTTCAACATTTTCGACTGGCAAGGAGAAAAAGTCGATCCTTTAATCGTGGAGAGGCTCGCGGAGAGGGAGAAGATCGGCTTGCGATGCGCGTATTTGCAGAAGATTAGGATCGGAAAAAACAAGAGAAGAGGCGATGAGAAACAGAACCTGAGTTTGAGAGTGTCAGTGGTGAGTGTTGGGTTAGGGTTTATGACGAATTTCGATGATGTTTTTAGGGTTTGGGGATTTGTGTCGAGGTTCTTAGATGCGGATTTCGTGGAGAAAGAGAAGTGGAGAAAGAAAGCTCTTGAGAACAAACAAATCACGGCGTGATTTTGGAAGATTCTAAATCCGTATGGTTCAATTCCACATATGGTTGAACATTTCGGATATGGATTCGGTTAACCTTATATTGTGGTTCGATTAGGCATTCAACTTTCTTTGGGTTGGTTTAGTTTGGTTCATTTTGGTAGATATTTTAGCTTGGTTTCGGTTTGCTTTGAGAAAAAGCCGAAATCAAACGCACGTAAATTTTAAAACGTAAATTTAAATGATATTTTTTTGTGTATAACTTTTTATAAAATTATAAAAATCAATTTTTATTTTGACATATATTTAAATAAAATATAATAAATTACAGTAAAAATATGGCAAGATTTCGAATATATTTTTTATTTGAATATATATAAATTGATTATTATTTAAAATATATAATATTAAAAATAATTAGTAAATAACCTCTTTAATGATAAATAAATACTTTCTATATTCTCATCAATAATTTAAAAAAATAATTATATCATTTTCTATTTTAATTATATTTTTTTATAATGACATAATATATAATAACTTACAAAACAAAGTTCATTTAAAAAAAACATCTTCTTAAATAATATTATATAGATAATCTATTTAATGATAAATAAATATTTTCTATATTCTCATCAATAACTTTTTATTTCAATTATTTTTATATATTTATAAGGTTATAATATATAATAACTTATAAAACAAAATTCATTAAAAAAAATATCTTATTAAATAATAATATTATAGAGATTCGTTTTTGTAAACTTCCGCACTCACATCCTCACATCTCTGTAACCGTTTTTTTTTGGTTTTTAACCAGTAAAATCATTAACTTAAGACTTATTAGGAGCTAATCACGCAGCGTAAAAAAAATCATGCGGTCTCTAATTATATAAACTAGATGAGTACCCGCGCTACGCGCGGACTTTCTCTGTATTTGTTTATTCTAAATATATTTATCTAATTTGTGTTTGTTAGTTTTATATGATTTGCATATTGAATTTTTAAAAAAAAAATCTTTGTAAGGATATTTCAGCATTAAAAATTCTTTGGTGAATCTTTTTAACAGTTTTATTGAATAGGGAAAAAGTTTGTTGTGAATATTTCAGCCTTACTTTGTTTACCCGGCTACATTTGTCTACTGTACAAGCATGTGAACATTTAAACTTTGAATTCTTGACAAAAAGGGGAAAAAAACTTTGCATTCAAAGTTACATCATTGTATGCTTTTTGTAGACTTATTTTTTTTTATATTAGCTATATGCATTAATCTATAATACAAACTATCAAGAATAGTTCAGTTTTATTTTCTCATTAGGTATTCTCTCCAGTGGATCATGTTTATGGGTTTTTCCTTAGAAGATTTTGAAGAGATCTCGATGTTGAGATGTATTTCTTAACAAACAATAAACATATGAATAAGCTCCATGTTAGACTATTTTAAAAGGTTTAAGTTTGTCTTTATACCAGTTGGAACTGAACTACTTTCTTTCTATGACAATTCCATAACTCTCCTATCTCCTGCGCGTTCTTATACGTTCTAAGGAGCGGGCCTCAGTTCTGGATTTTTCAAACGAGTATACTTTGAATATGCCCGATCTTCTTGTTCTCGTTTCTCTAGAACTTTCCTCTTCTACATCTTCGTTCATGTCACTTTAAAAACGTCATTAGATTCATGATATGGATGCGATGAAACATATAGTCTATTTCTTTCCAATCTCTCAACTTGTAAAAAAGAATAGGAGGAATGTACAACTTACAGGTGTAGAGGTAAGAAGAATATTTTATTTTAATAAAATGCCTTCAACATCTCTTAAAAAGGACGAATAAAACGATTTAAAATTCACAAATAAACTACAACTTCAAGTAAAACGCACAGTTGTAAAGAACATTACATTAACCTTACTCGCGTTAGAGTTCTTGTCTTTATCTTTGAGGCTACAATATAAAGACATTCAGAATTCATATTTTGCATCAGCTTTATCTAGTCCTTTCCGTTTGTTCCTCCCTGCGAGAAACGCTGTTTTTTCAAAGCTTAAGAATAAAAACTAAAAAAGTTGAAAAAATGAGTAACAAGTTGTTAAACTATTAAAACAGTTATCAAAATAATGTTTAAAAATTATAGTAATTGTGTTCAACTAAGTCATTAGATGTCATATGTTTCTTCATCTCTAAATCGATTATCTTGCACTTTAGCTTTTTTTAACTTCATGCTTTGGCTATATAAAATACAAATTAAAAAGAATCTAGTGGCCTATACACTTGTGTTTACTTTCCTGTGGCATTTACCTTAATGTTTGGAGCCAATAAACTTGGTTGGTCAGTGAGAAATAAAAACATGTGCTTTGTTTTCTACTTCAACAATATTCTCTTTTCTCGGTGTATGGTATATAATTGTAATGCTTGCTCAGGCATTTCACTAAAAAGAGAAGAACAACAATAAATCAATAAATTCAAGAGCTATATAATCTCTGTAAAATCACAAGCTTAAAGGACAACGACAAGTCTCTAGTATCATATGAGGATTACAAAGTCAGATGCGGCTCATAAAGCCATAAGAATTGAGCTGCAATTTAAAGTTACATGATCATTTTCTCAACTTGCTTTGCTACACTATATTTTAGATCAGCTTCCTTTTGTTTTGTCTGACAAGACTTTGCCATCTTTTTTTATTCTAACACACGGGGTAAAACATACAATTGCTAAATAAAAAAATATTGTTTCAAGTACAATAATAAACATCTACGAAAAAGTTCTTAATGTTACCTCAATTTCTCTGGCTTCCCTTTGTCTTCACTTCTTGTTGCAGCGACCATTTCTACCGCCAACTCTATGAGAAAGTTAAACACATAGTTAAATCGTTGCAGAGATGAAATTAACTATCATTAACATATAGCGTGTAAACAGAAACTGTAAATATCCTTCACATATTTCACAGTTGCAAGATCATTACAACTAATTTGTGAATTTCTTCCTTCTCCTCCATTTGTGCCCTCTTCCACAACAACATCACCTTTCGACACAACAATAGCAAAACAAACAAGTTTACTATTTTAGATTCAATTTGCAAAATCACTAAATTATCCTTATATAAAATAGAAAAGAAAAATCCTCACAATTAAGAATGTTCCAATCGCAACAACGAAATTTCTAATGACTCGCAACGATTTTGTTTTATTTTGTGTGTGTGTGGATGTGTGAAGTTGGTAGATATAAGAAGCAATTCAAGTAAAACAAGTACCCTCAAAACGAACAAAACCCAAGAGAAGAAAAATATTTTTACATGTCTGGTTATAACACTAATCTGAAACGAAATCGAAATCGAATATCAGGGATGAGTAATAAAACGAAAGCAATTTGTCGCGAACTTTAAAATCGAAGTCTTACCCATGGTTTTCTAAAGAAACGAGATGCCTTCATTTTTATTTGCTCGTCTCTTTCTCCTCTCACTCTTTCCTTTCACACACTCATAATAGAAAAAAAAAAAACAGTGTGGATATCTAAAAGTGTAAATGATAATTAAAGAGTGTGGATATACACTTTAATAGAAGAGGAAATTGAATCGCATGTAGGAGTTACAAAGACTCAAAATGGTGGAGGAAAGTCGGATAACATCTCATTGGTTCTTAAATAAATAAAAAACGGTGAAAGAGAGGAAGCCTCGGAAGGTGAGTGGACGGAAATAGACGTGTCTAATGTGAACATTCTCATTGGTTCTTAAATAAATAAAAATGCCACATGTGAATTTCTCCAGTACTGACGTGGAATTGATTAACTTTTATATAGTAGTGAATTAATTAGGCCGTGGCAAACCTGGTTATGTATAATGAGCCTTTTTAAAAGGTCAACTAATAGAGTGGGCTCATATAGGAGCCCAAAACAAAGGCCAATAATCTATATATATAAAATTAGGTTTGCTCTCTTTTCATGATGCCACATCACTTTCCACCTAAACAACAAACATTTTAAAAAAACAAAAACACACATATAAAATAAAAGATAAAAAAAAATCTCAAACATAAAACAAAAATTCCAAAATATACATAAATCAGTGCTGTCAATTTGAGTCATTATCCGCGGATCCCGCCCCGTTTAACCCGCCGTCGGTCGGATGCATATTAGGTGCAGGTCGAGAAATTTGAAGTTTTTATTATTTATTATTTAAATATTTGCAGGTTACCCGCGAATTCAAGCGGGGCGGATGCGGGTCGAACAAAAAAATTAACCCGTGCATGGCGGATTTAGCGGGGCAAGTTTGACCCGCTTGACATACCTAATTAGAATCCAACATGAAACACGATTAAAAAGAATGATGTTAAAAAAATACACGATTAAAAAATAATATAAAAATGGAAAATAAAATAAAATAAGGGACCACCCAATATTAAATTGTTAGAAACAGTTCTATTAACTCCAAAACCTAGAAAATAAAATACTATTACACAATCAAAACAAAATTAAAAAAATGTGGATCACGCCCGTGAATAGTGTGTATACATTTTTTAAAAAAAAAAAATTATCTAACTAAAAATTTAAAAGTTGCCCAAATTCCTTCATTCCTTAATATTAAAGGGAAACGTATTGTACAAAGGATTCAACAAATAGATTTTAGATGAAACAAAAGAACAAGGTTTTCTCGAATGTGGACAGAGGCCCACAAGACATACTACAGCAGGCAGAAACCGAGGCCATGTCGTGGGAAGCGGCACAGAACAATGACCCGGATGTGATAATTCAAACCTTCACCCCGTCTTTGGTTAATACGATTTATGACGGTTGGCGCTGTAATGTTGATGGGTCTTGGAAGGAGAACGATAGTTCTTCTGGACTAGGGTGGTATTGTTATCAGGAAGGAGTCGAAGGAATCATAATGGGTGCGAGGAATCTACGAAGAAGCATTTCCCCCCTACACGCAGAACTGGAAGCACTCATCTGGGCCATGCATTGTTTGCTAGCAAACCAGAAGACAGAAATAGCTTTTGCAACAGACTGCTCCGAGTTGATGAAGATGGTGTCTACACCCGAGGATTGGCCGGCTTTCGCATCACACCTGGAGGAATTCGGGAAGAGCAAGGAGGCGTTCTCTTTCTTCTCAATCTCACTCATCCCACGCGCAAACAACACCATGGCAGACAAGCTAGCAAAAAGTGCTCGCGTCTACCCAGTGGATATTGAATATGTAAACTCGGTACCACCGATTTGGATTTCCGAATCGTTTTAGGTATTTAGGCTGTTGACAAAAAAAAAAAAACAAAAAAAAACAAAAGAAAAAACACAAATTATGCAAAAAAAACTTTAAATTGTTAAGATCTTCCCTAAGAAAACCAACTAATTGCATAAAATTGACCAACAAAGGAAAAAAAAAAAGTAAAAATGTATAGTATTCACTAAACAAATACATATAAAATCATAAATTAAAGAAATTAAGAAAATAAACCAATAAATAAAAATACACATATTTTAAGCTGGTAGAGACAATTCAATTAACTACCAGATTCAAAAAATAAAATAATAAACAATAAAAACTGTTTAGAAAAATTGTTTATAACGTCCGCGCGTAGCGCGGATCACACCCTAGTCTACTAGAAAGCGAGGTTCGTTTTCGGAGGGTTTAGGGTTGTAATAAACTTGTAAAAACTCAAAAACGTTTTTAGAAATTTAGACGTCACACACCAAACGGTTTAGAATTGTGTTCGTCGTTTCAATTTGCAAATGGAAACTAGTATCTCTTATATAAAGAGTGAGTGAGTCTCACAAGGGGATGACACATCATCACTTCTCTCCATGACACATCAACTTTCAAAATTAATAAAAAAATAAACATTTTAATTTTGACACATTTTCCAAAAAATTAAAAATCTGAATTTTTTTTTTGTTAACAGAACTTAAATTTTCGCATAGTCACAATATCTTTGAATTCTTGTACAAATTCATTTTGTTAATCACTTAATATAACATTTCAACCCAAAAAAAAAATCATAACATTTAAATTTAACTTACATAAACTTTGTTCAAAAAAAAAAGAATTACATAAACTTATAGACGACAAAGTAGGATTTAATGATAATGACAGAAATAAGCAAGTTTAATTTGTCTGATAAATTAGATAGAGTGGATTGATCGGGTTATGATTGATGACTGTTTTTTGATAATTTTTTTGTGAGACTTTGAAAACTTATGGATTGGTGGGATATTCTTTGTTCTAATTTGATCATAAAGCTAAAATTAAAGAAATGAAGTCCGAAGACAGAAAAATTAAGAACCGAAGGCATAAGAATCAAATCGAAGAAAGATGAAGATAAAAAATAACTTTCTAATTGTCAAATGACATTAATATTTCTTATTTCCGATAAATAAGGTAGCTTTTCAATAGAATTCAGTTCAAATAATTTTTTTAATTGGTTTGAGAATTATTAGTTTAACTCAGAGAAATCTATCTATTCTTCAAACTATTTTTCTAAATTCAAAACCGTAAATGGGACTGGTTAATTTGCGGTGCTACTTAATTTACGAAAGTTTTAAACATATTTTGAAGAAAAGTTTGTTGTTCCAACTAGAGGGGTGAAAAGAGGTAGGATTGCGAGAATTGTAAACTTAAAATGGCAAAAGAATTTATATACAAATCAAAACATAATCGTTCTTATGAAATAGCGAGAGTTACGTCTTTATGATAAAGGAGACCAATGGAAAAATCGAGAGAACAACAATATTATAAATAAATTTAACTTCTGCATACATGTATCAAAAATCAGTATGTCCGAGAAACATATTAAAATGTTGCCATTTTGTTCATATACGAGTATTCATGACGAGACTAACTGGAGCTTGACAAAAAGAAAGCACCATAATTTTGATAGATAAAATTTTGAGGATAGCGGATGAGTGTAGTAAATTATTCTTAATTCTCATTTGATATTGTAGTAGTTCTCACTTATGTTTTCAGTTCTATAAACCAATAGACTTAAAGTTAAACGTTATATCAACGACAAGTTTGTGAAAAGACAAATACATGAGTGATCATAGGGATTTAGGTAGTACTAAGCAACTTAATATTCAGAGAAAATAACAAATTTTCTTACCAAAACTCAATTCTATGTAACGAAAATGGTTAAAATATGTTATTATTAACTAATATGTCAGACCATATATATATTTTAATAAAGAAATATGCGTATACAACTCCATGTAATGAGAATGATTAAAATTTGTTAGTATTAACTAATTTGGCACACCAAAAATATATTTTAATAAAAGAAATCCGCGTNTCATTAACTCCATGCTTGTTGCGTGGATTCTCAATACAATTGATCCCAAACTACGTCCGTATATTTCGTGTGCTGATACGGCGTTTGAGCTATGGCAAGGGCTGAAAGATCAGTTTTCAGTTGGTAATGAACCTCGGGTTTATGAGTTGAAGGCGAGTCTTGCGACATCAAAGCAAGAATTGCAAACTGTACAGGAGTACTTTGGTCGTGTGAAGCTGCTTTGGGATGATTTGATTGACTACGAGCCCATTCCGGCTTGCTGTTGCGGTCTAAGTGATTGTGCTACCGCTAAAAATCTCACGGCATTGAGTGATCGCGAACGAAAATATCAGTTTCTCATGGGTTTGGATGGAGCACGTTTTGGTACAACTCGGTCCAATGTTCTTTGTATGCAGCCACCACCGAATCTGAAGAGCACGTTCAACATGATCATACAAGAAGAACGACATCAACTTGTCGCACGTACATCAGAACATCGGAGTGATGGCGTCGGGTTCTCTACCACCGGTGGTTATGCTTTTGTTCATTCGCAACCTCGTCCTCGTCCTACTTGCTCATACTGTGGACGACTTGGACATGAGGAGAAGACATGCTACCAACTTCATGGATTCCCGGATTCAGGTCGTGGGTCGTCATCTGATTCTGGCCGTGGACGATCACGAGGACGCGGTGCTTCATCTTCTCCGCATTTTGGTCGTGGTCGTGGAGCTGGTTTTGGTCGTGCCAATGCTGCACACGCCAACTTTGGGTCGTCTCAATCCCAGCCTCATACGCTCACTTCCGATGATAGACAAGGTTTGGGTCTCACTGATGATCAATGGTCGGCACTTCAGAATCTCCTCTCGGGGACTAACTCGGCTCCACGTGATCGTCTCTCGGGTATTATTATTGATTCCGGTGCATCGGTCCATCTCACCGGCAATCTTGAACTCTTGTTTGATCATTCTCCCATTGTCCCTTGTCCGATTGGTTTGCCTAATGGCGATGTGGCTAATGCCACTAAGGCTGGAAAATTGAAACTTGGAGATAACGTCATCCTATCTCATGTTCTTTATATTCCCAATCTTCGTCCTACTTTGCTTTCTGTGGCACGTTTATTGAAAGAGAAGCCGTGTCTGGCTATATTTACTGATAAATTTTGCTATTTGCAGGACCGTGCTACGATGACGTTGATTGGAGCGGGTAGTGAGTGTGATGGACTGTACTTCTTCAAAGGGGTCTTTGGTTTTCAAGTCAATGTTGCTGCGTCCGATACTCAAGCTCTTTGGCATCGTCGTTTGGGGCATCCGTCGCATTCTTTTCTTTCTCAATTATCTGGTGTTCTTGGTTTTAGTAGTCATAGATCAAACTCGAACGACTTATGTGAAATTTGTGTTCGAGCCAAACTACCCAGTTTTTCATTTCCAGACAGTAATAATAAAGCAGATGCTATTTTTGGTTTAATACATTGTGATGTTTGGGGCCCTTATCAAACTCCTTCATCGTGTGGCTCCTCGTATTTTCTTACCATTGTGGATGATTTTTCCAGAGCAGTTTGGGTATTTTTGATGCGCTCCAAGAGTGAAGTTGCGGTTCACATTCGAAATTTTATGACCATGGCCGAGAATCAATTTGATGCACGGGTTAAACGAGTACGTAGTGATAATGGTACGGAGTTTATGGCATTGCGATCTTACTTTGCTGAACGAGGTATTCTTCACCAGACATCTTGCGTTGGTACTCCTCAACAAAATGGTCGTGTGGAACGGAAACATCGACATGTTCTGAATGTTGCGCGTTCTTTGCGATTCCAGGCGTTTCTTCCTATTGAGTTTTGGGGTGATTGTGTTCTGGCAGCTGCGTATTTGATCAATAGGACTCCATCTAGTGTTCATCATGGACTCACACCGTATGAACTTCTTTTTGGTACCAAGCCCTCCTATGACCATGTTCGCACTTTCGGTTGCTTGTGCTTTGCCCACAAAGGTACTCGTCATCGTGGTAAATTTGATGAGAGAGCTACTAAGTGTGTTTTTGTTGGATATCCATATGGTCAAAAAGGATGGAAGGTCTATGATTTAGAACGAGACGAATACTTTGTTTCGCGGAATGTCGTGTTTGATGAAGATAAATTTCCGTTTGAATTTACTTCTGTCTCTACTCCATCTCCGACGGTGTCCTCCGAACCCCCTCCTGCTGTAGTTGTCGTCGATGAGCAGCCTCTAGTGGTCAGGGGGAGCTCACCTATTGATGACAGGGGGAGTGTCACTTCCGAGCATGTGTCCGGCGACACCAACCCCTCCGTTTCCGTCAATGCTGAATCTCCTTGTGTTCCTTCGATCTTGTCCCGTGAACCTGCCTCTCCGGAATTGAGTATTGCTCCAGTCTCGTCTACTTCAGATGCATCATCTCTTGGTCGTGGCAAGCGACCTAAGTATCCGTCCGTGTTACTTAAGGAATTTGTCACCCATGCGTCCGCATCACACTTCACTACTCACTACCCCTCTTCTTCAACTCAACGTGACTTATCGCACGGTCCTTCTCGGCATCCTCCAGGTATGCCATATCCAATTGCTGACCATTTATCAACTCATCGTCTGTCTCCTCCATATTTTGCGTTCTTAGCAGCCATTACTATTGTCCACGAACCCAACTCTTTCCATGAGGCTATGCAGCTCGATGTTTGGATCAAGGCCATGGGAGCTGAAATTTCTGCGTTGGAGGATAATCATACTTGGGATATCGTTGATCTCCCTGCCTCCAAGCGTGCTATAGGCTGTCGATGGGTATATAAGATAAAATTTCATTCAGATGGAAGCATTGAGAGGTATAAAGCTCGTTTAGTTGCTCTTGGTAATCGTCAGAGAGAGGGTTTAGATTTTAAAGAGACGTTCGCCCCAGTTTCTAAGCTTACTACTGTACGGGTTCTTCTGCGTATTGCCTCTGCTCGCAATTGGGAACTCCATCAAATGGATGTTCATAACGCATTTTTACATGGGACTCTCGACGAAGAGGTTTACATGAAGCTTCCTCCTGGGTTTGCTCCTCCCGGTTCTACGAAGGTGTGCAAACTTCGCAAGTCTCTCTATGGTCTCAAGCAGGCTCCTCGTTGCTGGTTCGCTACGCTTAGAGCGGCTTTACTTCGGTTTGGTCTTCACCAATCTGCCTCAGACTCGTCTCTGTTCTATCAATCTCATGGTGATGTCGAACTCTATGTTCTCGTCTATGTTGATGATCTAATTATCGGTGGTAATGATTCAGCGTCGATTGCTCATTTTAAGGAATATATGAGTACTTGTTTTCATATGAAGGATCTCGGTCCGGCTAGATATTTCTTGGGCTTGGAAATTGCGCGTAATGCTGATGGTCTATTTCTCTTTCAACGGAAGTATTGTTTGGATATTATAACTGAATGTGGTTTGTTGGGTTCGAGACCGTCCGTTGTTCCGATTGAGCAAAATCACAAACTTGCTCTTGCTGATGACGAACTTCTTCCGGATCCGAGTCGATATCGTCGGGTCATTGGTCGCCTTATTTACCTTACCATTACGCGTCCAGAGTTGTCGTATGCTGTCCATATTCTGTCCCAGTTCATGCAGAGTCCTCGTCAATCTCATTGGACTGCGGCTATGCGTGCTGTTCGGTTTCTTAAAGGGTCACCTGGCCAAGGTTTGTTCTATCCTGCGAATTTTGATGTCTCACTCATGGCATACTCAGATTCTGATTATGCGTCGTGTCCCCTTACACGTCGTTCACTTACTGGTTTCGTGCTTACCGTTGGCGGTGCACCAGTTTCATGGAAGACGATCAAGCACAAGGTTGTCTCTTGCTCGTCTGCTGAAGCAGAATATCGGGCTCTTGCCGATACTGTTCGTGAGATCAAATGGCTTCGTCAATTGCTTACTTCGTTTGGTATTTCTCAAGACAAGCCAACGCTGCTTCATTGTGACAATCAGGCTGCTCTTCATATTGCCGCCAACCCTGTTTTTCATAAGCGTACTAAGCACGTTGAAGTCGATTGTCATGTTACTCGAGAAGCCATTCAAGACGGTATTATCTCAACGGCCAAGATTCACACTTCCGAACAACCTGCAGATGCATTCACCAAAGCTCTCGGTGAAGTACAACTTCTTCATCTTCTTCGCAAGCTGGGCATTCGGGATCTTCATGCTCCATCTTGAGGGGGAGTATTGGGCTAATATTATGTAATTAGTATTGGGCTTTGCCTATATGATTAGGGTTTCTATTGTAAGTATAAAGAGGTTAACTCTTCAATGAATAAACACACATTTTTCCGCTAAACACTTTGACATTTATAATTATTAATTAATAAAAATGCATAAAAAACTAAAAATTTAACTTTATAAATCAAATCATAGTAAACTAGAAATTCTTCCAAAATTGACTTTTTAAAAAGGAATGAATATTTACATACAGTTAAGCGTGGAGAAATGCAATTGTCCAAACTTCCTTTGTATAAATTGAGAAGAAGAAAAATTTTGGACAATAGCATTTCCCTACACTTAACTATGTAAACCCGATTGTTATTCGGTTTAGGTCGAAATTAAATATAAAATTTTTATTAAAAAAAAACTATGTGTATTTTGGTATTTGGGCAATTTTCAAAAATATCCATAAAATAAGTTTTTGTTCCAAAAATACCATCACTAACTTCTTCTTTCCAAAACTACCATAAACATTGAATTTTTCCAAAACTACCAAAAACTAAATTTTTAACCCTCAAAACTTAACTCTAAACCCTCGAAAATAAACACTAAACCCCTTCCATAATCCATCTTTCATCCCTTATTTTCCGATTTCGAGGTGTCCGGATCTGCTCTCGGGTTTGAAGAGACCTTACTAGCTGCGTGGTGATCCTCGCCGAAACGGCNCAATGGTTTATGGTAGTTTTGGAAAGAAAAAGTTAATGATGGTATTTTTTTGTAATAAAAACTCATTTTATGGATATTTTAAGGAATTTCTCTGGGTATTATTGAGAATTCTGGCAGACTCATTTGATTGACTAACTAAAACGCGAACATGAATGATTTGTGCCTGTGATTTATTTTCCTCCGTAAAATATTTATCATTGAGGAAGTCGGTTTATCAACTAGTCAAGTCACATCACATCAATATGAGTTAGAGAGTCCAATAATTTACATCACACATATTTGATAAGCTTTACGCTCATCTGGTTTCAACCAAACCCAAAAGCCGATTGCTAAATATTATATATTTATACCAAACATATTGAGCTCAAACCAAACCAAACCAATTGGCTCGAAAGTCATTAAAACCCCAGCCTCTTTAATTAACATAGACTACTAGAATAGATTTAATTTTTAGGCCAAAACCGAATCCGAGCTAGCAAAGAAAATTGCAAAATTGAAGAGAACCGAAGAAACTTAGGTTCTAATTCGGTTTATCCTACCGAAAACCACAAAATTGAACCAAAAAGAATTGTCTCATTTCTATAAATCCCACCAAAACAAGAACAGTCTCTCATCATCATCTTCACCACTCTTCCTTCAATCTTCAAATCCAAGCAACTTATGGATTCCGAAATCGCATTCGACAATTCTCCAGGGTATCGAGTCTACAAGAGTGGCCGCATCGAGCGTCTCAGTGGGGAAACAATTGTCCCACCGTCTCTAAACCCACAAAACGGCGTCGTTTCCAAGGACGTCGTCTATTCGCCGGAGAAAAACCTCTCCGTCCGCATATACCTCCCGGAGAAAGTCGTTGAAAAGCTCCCAGTCCTCGTCTACTTCCACGGCGGTGGCTTCATCATCGAAACCGCTTTTTCACCGACTTACCACACTTTCCTCACATCCGCGGTCGCCGCCGCAGATTGCTTAGCGATCTCGGTGGATTACCGTCGCGCCCCGGAGTTTCCGATTCCAATCCCGTACGAGGATTCATGGGATTCGCTCAAATGGGTATTTGCTCATATCGACGGATCTGGACCGGAAAACTGGATAAACAAACACGCCAATTTCAGGAAAGTATTCCTCGCCGGAGACAGCGCCGGTGGAAACATCGCGCATCATCTAGCGATTCGAGCGAAAAAAGAGAAACTAGATTCGTTAATTTATGGGATTATCTTGATTCATCCTTATTTTTGGGGGAAAACTCCGATTGACGAACTGGAGACGAGAGACCGGACGAAGAGGATTGAAGGGAGTTGGGGAATCGCGAGTCCGAATAGCGAAAACGGAGCGGATGATCCGTTGATCAACGTGGTCGGATCCGAATTGTCGGATCTATCCGGATTGGGTTGCGGACGGGTTCTGGTGATGGTAGCCGGAGACGACGCATTTGTGAGGCAAGGTTTGGGTTACGCGGCGAAGCTGGAGAAGAGTGGGTGGGGAGGAGAAGTTGAGGTAATGGAGATTAAAGGCGAAGGTCATGTTCATCATTTGAAGAATCCTAATACTGATAATGCTCGTAAAGTGGTGGAGAAACTTGCACAGTTTGTTAAGATGTAAGAGCATCATCAATGGTATTGAGACACCATCAGAAACGCCTATGACACATGTCCATTTATTATTGGTTATACTCTTTTTTTTTTTTTTTTTNGTTTAAATATAAAATTAATAAAAGTTAAGTGAAATGATGAAAGAGAAGGTATGAAGTTGAGTAAAAGGATGAGAGAGTGTATTTTTAATATTTTTTTATCTGTGAGACATCACATTTTATGTGCAATGTGGATGGTCTAAAGATTATATTATAAACGACGAATAAATTTATATAATAATAGCATATGAATTGAACATAATAGTTTATTTTATAGTTTATTTTATACTCCTTCCGTTTTTATATAAATGATGTTTAAAGTTTTTACACACAGATTAAGGATTCATTTCATTTTTATTTTTCTATAATAAAAACATCATTTATTGTACATTTAAACACAATTTAAAAAATAAAAAACAATTTAAAAATATAAAAGGTCAAAAACAAAAAAAAAAGTATTCCCTCCGTTCTGTAATAAGTGATGTTTTAGAGGTTTTTTTTTGTTCTCAAATAAGCAATGTTCTCACAAATCAATACAAAATTAAATAGTTTTTTTAAATTATTTTTGACCATTTGTATTTTGCATATTGTTTTTTATTGGTTGAATTATGTTTAAATTTACAATAAATGATGTTTTTAGTATAGAAAAAAATAAAAATTAAATGAATTATTAATATGTGTGCAAAAACTTTAAATATCACTTAATATAGAACAGAGGAATATTTAATTTTGCATTGATTTGTGAGAACATCACTTATTTAAAAATAAAAAAAATCTCTAAAACATCACTTATTACCGAACGGAAGGAGTATATACTACTGTTTGTTTATAAAATAGAATCTGAAAGCAACAATGCGGCACCAAAGAAGTCGAACAAAAAAAAAAAGCCATTGGCGATAGTCAAAACAAAAAGCATGATCAAAGCGGATGAAAAAATCTTGTTTAGGGAGAGATTTGGGTTTAAAATAGGGAAAAATCGGATAAGTGGGAAGTTGAAAAGACAAAGGCTCGGTTTAGGTAATAAATATTTTGGTTATTTTGGTTTCTTTTTTGGGTATCGGGTATTATCCAAACCCGAACCGAATCCAAAAATACTCAGAGTACATATCCAGTCGGGTATTTCTATAGAATCCGAACCCGAACCGAACCGATTTTTTCGGGTCGGTTTTTTGGATATCCGCCTAGATATTAAGTTATCCACTGATANAATAATGATAATTTTTTTTTATATATAATATTTTGTATAAAAAAAAAACCTGTTATTATAAAAAAAAATATTTAAATTTTATTTAAATTTTATATATATACATATATAGAAATCTCAATACATTAAAAAAAATTATTAATAAAATATAAATTTTTAATATATTTAAATTTAACGGATACAGATATTCAGACCTTATAATTTAACTATCCGGATCCGGTTTTGAAGGATTCAAAATTTTACTATCCGGATCCGAATCCAACCCCCTCGGATATCAGGATTTTCGGATCAAATCGGAGCGCGGATCATGGATAATAGTTCCACCCCTTTTATATATAACATTTTGAACTAGCGCTAGTTAGGGTTTAGTTGGTACAATAAATAAATCAAAGCCAAACCCTAGTTTCATTGGTGTGCTCGGCAGGTAAGCGCAGACATGGATGCGCGAATGGAAGCGTCTATAACTGCAGACATGGAAACGCTAAGCCTAAAGGATGATTTGATGAGAAAGAAGTACGCGTCTGGAATTTGCGATTGGTCCAAGCTTAGTCCAGATGTTTTGCGAAAGATCCTCGAAACCTTGAACCCTAATGATTCTGACCGAGCAAAAACCGTTTGCTCAGATTGGTATTTCGTTTGGAAAACATGCTTTCGGCCTCCGGGTACGTTGCAGATCATACACCAAGGCGAGTCTTCGAGGTTGTCCGATCCTCAAGAAGACAAGATCTACGCAAGAAAAATACCTTTCGGATTCTCCAACAGGAGCTATTGTATGGCTAGCTCAGGGAATTGGCTCCTCATGGTTGATTTTCGTCTCGACTTCCATCTCCTGAACCTGTTAACACGTGAAAGGATCGATCTTCCATCAATGGATTCGCCAATTCGTGGTGGGCAAGTGAGATTCGAATTGGAAGGAGGAGGCGGTCGGGGATTCTGCGATAAATGTGGATACTTTGTCGAGCCTTCTGGTAAGACGAGACAACCTTGGAAGAAGGTTCACCACGTGTCAAAAGACATTGTCGAATGGAAGAACTCAGCTGTTGTGTGGATAAACGAGACAACAGGGGGTTATGTCGTTGCTTGGATTTTCAGACAGCATTACTTGTTCTCATACAAGAAAGGAGATGCTTCGTGGTCGAATCTGACTCTCAAAGGCACAGATTCGGGTTTTTTGGACGTGGCTTACAGCAACAGTAAGCTTTTTGTGTTCACAACTGATCATCACATCAGGATTTTCGATTTCTCTGGAGATTTCCCTAACGAAGTACAAGGTTTCATCGAAAACCCGTATCGGGATCATCCGTTTCGCTTCGTTGAGCAGCCGTGGGAATACATTTGGAAGAGGAAAATATCGATTCAGAAATCAGGAGAGGTGCTGATCATCTTGAGCTTAAAAGAAGTGAAATACGAAGAAAAGCTTTTGTTTTACATCTTTAAGATGAATCTTGAGAGTAGCAAGTGGGAAAGGGTAGATTCTATTGGAGAAGATGAGATGATGATCTTTGGTCATGGGGTAACAGTAAGAGCACCGGTTGGTGATGGATTCAAGAGTGATTCAATCTGTTTCGTTGAAGATGACGTTTGGCCAGATCAAGATGATGATGATCATCGTGGTGCTTCAAAGTGCGGTGTCTTCAATATTGCCACGGGTAAAATCGAATGGCATAAGAAAATCTGTTTTCATATAAATAAAACTCAGTGGTTTGTTCCAGGATTTGCTTAGTTTTTCTGTTATCTACTAGCTGAGAAAGAGAGAGAGAACCAGCAACACCTGAAGAGGCAAAGAGCTAACTAGTCTTCTTCTTTAATTTTGATCAAGTTCTTTTGTTTTGTTGCAAGCTTTTTCTTTCTTACAAACGCTATTTCAACGTTAGTATGAGAATCTTTTTTTGTTTTGTTTATTACAACTTTATATGATTTCTGAATGATTTTCCCAATAATATAAAGACAAGATTATGTCAGCCGTTGACTTACGAACTGGCAAATGAATCTATAATCTGAACGCAACTCGAGATTTATATATTTTCTTGAGAATTACAAAATAAATTGGAAAAGAGTTGTCTCTATCTGGATCTGCCAGTAGAATCACAGCCACAAGCAAATTCTGAATCTTCCCCATCAAATGGGAATCTACAAGACTAAAACTTGTAAGTTCTTTCTTTCTTGTCCTGTCTCTGTTCTCTGGTCATCTGTTCTTCCTCAAAGTTAAGGACAAAAGCTTTATAAAGGTAATCTCTTTCAAGAAACCCACTAGACTTAACATGTTCAAGTCTTAGATTTTGTCTTCTTGTGTTGCCTTATGGTTGTCAATTTTCAATTTTCCTTCCCTGAGATCTTGATAGATCTTTGAGTCTGAACTACAACCCTCAGTTTGAGTTTGTTCGATCTTTTATGTTTATGTTCACTCCGGAAAACAATCAACAGTGTTTGCTTTAGGTCGAGGAAAATTGATGAAATTTAGTGAAACAGAGTTTTCTTTTATCAGCATCTGTATTGTGTTATGTTCTTGGAACCTTCTTTCAACTCAACTAGCTTCATCTTAAAGCCCGGGACATCGAAGATTAGATAACCGAAGAATCTTCTTTCTTTAAACAGAGAGGGAGAGATGTACATGGTAGAGAGCAAAGGAGGAGCAATCACTTGTATGCTCTTGGCTCTTCTCTTCTTAGGGACATGGCCAGCAATCATGACTCTTACCGAAAGACGCGGTCGGCTTCCTCAACACACTTATCTTGACTACACAATCACAAATCTGTTAGCTGCAGTGATCATAGCGTTCACACTAGGCCAAATAGGCCCAAGCAGACCAAATTTCATCACACAGCTTTCTCAAGTCAGTTTCATACATACTCATGTAATATATTGTGGGAAGAAATAGTGTTGAATCGTGGTTTCTTATAACAGGATAATTGGCAGTCTGTGATGTTTGCAATGGCTGGAGGAATAGTTCTTAGCGTTGGAAACTTAGCAACACAATATGCTTGGGCTTTTGTTGGTTTATCAGTCACTGAAGTCATCACATCTAGTATCACTGTTGTCATTGGTAAACTCTTCTTTCTTCAACTACTTTTTAACTGATTCTTTCCTTCTTCTCATGAGCCTTTTTTTTTTGTTTTTCTAACACAGGCACAACTTTGAACTATTTCTTGGATGATAGAATCAATAGAGCAGAGGTCCTTTTCCCGGGCGTCGCTTGTTTCTTGATCGCTGTTTGTTTCGGCTCTGCTGTTCATAAATCAAATGCAGCTGATAACAAATCCAAACTCCAAGATTTCAGAAGGTTGTAAAAATTCACAAACTAGTTCTTTCTTTTTGGTTTGGTTTTTTAAACTAAACTTGATCTTGTTTCAGTTTAGAGACTACTTCTTCCTTCCAAATAGAGACAAATCCAGAAAACAGCAGATTAGCGAAAGGGAAAGCAAAAGAAGGGACTGCAGCTTTTCTTATAGAGCTTGAGAAACAAAGAGCCATAAAGGTGAAACAATCTTTTCATTTCCCGCTACAGATAATATGGCTACAGTTTCTTGAAGAAATAAAGATTTGCATTGATAGGTCTTTGGGAAAAGCACAATAATTGGGCTGGCGATAACTTTCTTTGCCGGTATCTGTTTCTCTCTGTTCTCACCTGCATTCAACTTGGCGACAAACGATCAATGGCACACTTTGAAACATGGGGTTCCTAAACTCAATGTCTACACCACCTTCTTCTACTTCTCAGTCTCTGCATTTGTGATTGCTCTGATACTTAACATCAGATTTCTCTATTGGCCAATACTTGGTCTCCCAAGATCTTCTTTCAAGGCTTACCTTAATGACTGGAACGGTCGAGGCTGGTCTTTCTTGGCTGGATTTCTCTGTGGATTTGGTAATGGTCTTCAGTTTATGGGCGGTCAAGCCGCTGGCTATGCAGCTGCAGACGCTGTTCAGGTTTAGACTAAAAACCTGTTCTTCTCTGTTCAACGATCTAAGAGTGAAAAAAACATAATTTTCTACTTTGATTTTGATGGGTTTCAGGCACTTCCACTTGTGAGCACGTTTTGGGGTATATTGCTGTTTGGAGAATACAGGAGATCATCGAGAAGAACATATATACTTCTTATCAATATGCTCTTTATGTTCATAGTTGCTGTCGCGGTTCTTATGGCCTCATCAGGACATAGAAAATGATTTGAAAAGGCAATTCACTGGAACATGTACAAGTTAAACAGCTAAAAAGGATCACAATTTTAGTTCATAAACTTGTCACAAACCCACCGGGAAACCAACTTGAGCCCTGAAAGAAGAGTGATTAACTTCACTAATGGCTGTAACATGTTCAAAAGTCTTTTGGTTGAATTGAACCATAAGTGTTTAGATGTTATCTTTCTTGGTTTTTCCGTCTTACTACTTTGGTAACAACAACTTAAATTTTAAAATTCATAGTTTATGAACTAAAACAGTGTTGTGTTATTCATGGTTTTTTTTTTTTTTAGAATTTTTTGAGAATTTGTTTGGATTTTTGTACTTTAGAGATTTTAGAAATTTTTTATTCAAAAATTCAAAATTTAAAATATAATATATTTTATATAAAATTTAAAATTATTGTTTCTTAACTTAAGATTTTTCGGATTTTTTCAAATTTTTGGGTTTTTTTTTGGAAATTTAATGTAATATATTATTAAATATAAACACTGCTTCAAATCGTTTATAGTTCCATATGCATCTATTAACGAGATATTGTAAAATGAACACACGGTTCACATTTGGATATTTAAAATGGGCAAAAAAAATAGTTTGGTTACTTTACTGGATACAAAAATAGTTCGGCTATTAAAAAATTTATCGGAATAAAATTAGGATATTTTTATGGAATTTTATTCCCTTATTATTTTTCCAAAAAGGTCGATTAGATAATTTAATTAAGGACAATTCTACAAAATAGCACCAAAAAATTTAAAGTTCAATAATTTAGCACCCAAGGGTGAAAATCCCAAAATTAGCACCCAATGGTGAAAATTCCAAAATTAGCATCNAGAAAATAAATCTCCGTTCTCCATTAAGGTTGGTTTATGCTCAGTGGTGGAGTTATCATGGATTTCATCAACGCCGAGCAGGCTCGCATCGCAGAGGAAGCTGGTGCTTGCGCCGTCATGGCTTTGGAGCGTGTTCCGGCGGATATTCGCGCTCAAGGTGGGGTTGCTCGGATG
The DNA here is from genome assembly GCA_002933935.1 of Eutrema yunnanense. Classification (NCBI taxonomy): domain Eukaryota; kingdom Viridiplantae; phylum Streptophyta; class Magnoliopsida; order Brassicales; family Brassicaceae; genus Eutrema; species Eutrema yunnanense. Next base: position 1,387,653 of record PKML01044849.1, on the reverse strand, counting down.
AGCGATCCTCATATGAGGTCGGTTATGGGTGACATTGCGAAACATGGATGACGATGAGGTCTTCTCTTTTGCTAAGAAATTAGTCGCTCCGTACAATCTCTTGATGGAGACCAAACAGCTTGGCCTCATTCAAGAACAAGTTTTGCATGGCGCTTCTTCCATGTTTTAAATAAGATACGATAATAGGGGACAAGAAATTTGATTTTGATGATTGCAGCCACATTGCTTCATTGGTGATTGGGCTTTTTCATTTCCTTGAACTTATTGATCATCTTGTCGTTTTTGTTTTCTTTTTTTGTTTGATTGTACCAGATTGTACAATCGATTTTTGATGTTGTGAACGATACTAGTATATTAGGAGTGAGCTTGGTGCCTTTTTTACTGAGATCAGTTGGTGTTTCGATGGGAATGCTTCAACAAGAAGAATCAGATTTCTTTAAATGGGGCGAGATGTTGCTTCGTGATTCTTTGAATGCAATAAGTATGGACCAACAACAACTCGTGTTGCCTCTGCATCTTGAAGTAGTAAGCCCCTACATATATCTCTATATCTTCCTCATCTGAAATAGCCACGCTTTCTCGACAGCCAGTACATCCCTTTTTATTTTAAAAAACTTTCTTGTAGGAAAATCAGATTGACAATTGCAAATAACGTATTTAGGAACATATATAACGTATTTATGAAAGCTTTCCTAAATGATGAAAAATGATCCTTTCTGGAAATGAAACGTATTTAGGAACCATTTAGGAACATGTATAACGTATTTAGAAAAGTTTTCCTAAATGATGAAAAATGATCATTTCGGGAAATGAAACGTATTTAGGAACATATATAACGTATTTAGGAAAGCTTTCCTAAATGATGAAAAATGATGAAAAATGATCTTTTCTTGAAAATAAATCGTATTTAGGAACATATATAACGTATTTCGGAAAGACTTTCTAAATGAACAAATGATTAAAACTGATCTTTTTTTGAAAATGAAACATATTTAGGAATATATATAACGTATTTCGGAAAGACTTCCTAAATGAACAAATGATGAAAAATGATATTTTCTTGAAAATGAATCGTATTTAGGAACATATATAACGTATTTCGGAAAGACTTCCTAAATGAACTAATGATTAAAACTGATCTTTTCTTGAAAATGAAACGTATTTAGGAACATATATAACGTATTTCGGAAAGACTTCCTAAATAAACAAATGATTAAAACTGATCCTTTCTTGAAAAGGAAACGTATTTAGGGACATATATAACGTATTTCAGAAAGTTTTCTGAAATTAACAAAAACAGAAAACGATATTTCGTGTTGATTTCCATGCTTAAATGAAGCATCTAAACAAATGTGTTGTTTTGTCTACACAAAGAAATAAAGAAATATTCAAATGATGAAAGCTGATAGATTGTAACATCAGAACAAATGTGTTGTTGTGTTGTTGTTTTGTCTACACAAAGAAATAAAGAAATATCTTCTTTTTGCCAACACTTTTGTATGTTAATACTACATTTGTTTGCTTACAGATTGTAACAGCTACATATTCCAGAGTGACTAGGGAAATTGAGATTAAAATTTTTTTTTTCTTCTGGTGAATTGATCATCTTAGTCCGGCTGGAGCTGTTAGACTGCCTCCTCATGGTCTTCCCATGGCTCTCTGGGCAAGAGTCCCACCGTAATCCTAAACCCAAACGTAAGTTCCATTTTAGCATGAATGAAGCCAACACAAAGATTACTTGTTTTTTTTTGGGTGAATATAAGTATAATTTGAAAGTTACTCGTTTCTCGAAAGAACTATCCTGCGAGTCAGCTATCTTGTCTGCAATTCCATAGTCAATGGCTGCTTGTGCTTGAAGATATTTAGGTCGCTTGATGTCCTCATTGATCTGCTCTTTGGATTTGCATGTTCCCTTAGCTAGCAGCTCGATGTAGTACTCAGTATTTGCATCAAGTTCCTTGGTCTACAAGAGGATTATTCAGTACAGTACATGTGAAGAATTTGAGGGGAAGTACATAAAAGGGGTAAAAGAATGTGAATGCCACCTTTATCCACATATCTATTGCAGCTCCGCTCGATCTGTTTACTTTTGGCAGATACAATTTTGATGCACCATTAACCATCAAAACTTCGAAGCTTCCACAAGTGGACAATAGGTAACAATATGCATATCATGATCTAAATGCTAGGTTAAAGTACAAATGTTTGAGAGAAGAGAACCATACTTGATGAAAGTGGTTGTACGACTCTTTCATCAAGTGACTAACCATAAATGATCCCGAGTTTCTTTGTCAAAGCAAATTAGTGAAACCAAAACAAAAACAGCAAAGCCTCACGGATCTTTGAGATATAAGACAGAACCACCCATGCTAGTGTAGACCAATCACAGTACTCTTGTAGTCTTTGGAATTGGCCGTAAAATCTGAGATAAAGAAAACTCTGAACAAGGCAATAAAAATAGAAAACAATAATGAGGAGCTTAAGCATACGAATCAGAACAAAATTCCCCTCGCAAGTCAAATCAAGGAAACTAAGAAAACGTCCATCACCAAAGACATCAAGGGCAGCCAATTCCGCACCAATCAGAACAAATTCTAACAATAAGCATAGGAATCATCCAACGATTCATCCGAACAACAGCGAGAAGAATCAATTTCAAACGACAAGCAAGGATTTTCACACAAGCTGAAAAGAAGGATCGAAAAACCTGAGAAGCTCGTAGCGAGAGAAACTGAGATGATGAAAGTGACTAACCATTGTTGAAAAGAGCCGAATCGCACGTTCTCGTTCTGATAGACACGAATCTGCTTCACGAGAATCTCGTTCGTTTCAGCCATCGGAGAAGAAGATGATGACGACGGCGATGGTGACGTGATTCTTTGAGTCGTGCCTGAAATAGATGATGATTGATGATGATCGAGAGATGATCGGTGATGATTGATGAGATCGCTAAATTCCCAGATTTAGATCGGGAAAGAAAGAAAAAAATTTGGGTAAATTTCTTTTGTATTTTATTTTAATAATAAATGCAAGTAAACTAATGATAAAATGGTTTTTTGGGTCTTTAATGAATGCTAAAAATGAGGCTTTTTTATTAGGGTGCTAGTTTGGTCAGAAAGTTTTCAAAATGTGCTATTTTGATCAATTTCTCTTTAATTAACTCAACGGGTTAGTTTAAAACACTCATCATGGGGATTAGTCAGATGGTAAAAATCCGAATTATCCTTATATATCAATAAAAAAAAATTCATTCTAAAAAGACTTAAGAGCATCCTCAATGGAAATTCTTGATGGGGTTCTTAACCAAAAAAAAAAAAAAATTATGAACATTGTAAGAACCGGTTCTTAAACAAGAGTTTTAAGAATCGGTTCTTAAAGGGGTTCTTACACTGTTCTTAGCCACGTGTTAACCCCTAATTCGCCGGATTTTTTTTTTGCTAGTTTTTGCTTATAATTTTTTTTTAACTTTAACTTTAAAAAAAATTTTTTTTACGTATTAATGAATTGGAATCTTTACGTATTAATTTTTTTGTTAAGATCCAACCATCGCCTCTGCTGCTATGAATTCCGATGTCGAACCACCGCAGGACAAGATTTTACGTATTAATTTTTTTGTTAAGATCCAACCATCGCCTCTGCTGCTATGAATTCCGATGTCGAACCACCGCAGGACAAGACAACAACGAATCCTCCGCCACTGTCTCCATCGTTTTCGTCGCTTCCAGATGATATTGTCGTAAACTGCTTAGCCCGCATATCGAGATCGTACTATCCGAAACTCTCCCTAGTCTCCAAGACCTTCCGCTCTCTCATCTTATCCCCTGAGCTCAACCGTGCGCGATATCACTTCGAAACACTAGAGAACGTCCTTTATGTCTGCTTGCAGTTGCCCGATCGTCGTCTTCCCTCTTGGTTCAGCCTCTGGATAAAACCTGATCAAATCCTAACCAATGACATGGAGGAGAACAACAAGTGTACCGGAGATACTTTGTTGGTAGGAATACCCTCTTCATATTCTCCTCATGTACCAACACTAAATTTCGGCAGTGTTGGTTCAAAACACTACAAAGTCAAGCAACACCATACTGCTCCCACGTCCTCCTCTAGTGTGTGGTTCTGTAATGTGGGGACTCACGATGTCTGGCGTAAAGCCCCTAGAATGAAGGTGGCTCGAGGGGACGCGGTTGCGGGCTTACTCGATGGGAAAATATACGTAATGGGCGGTTGCGACGCAGATGAATCCACGAATTGGGCTGAGGTTTTCGACACAAAGACTCAAACTTGGGAATCTTTACCTGACCCTGGCGCTGATATCCGCTTCTCTTTGATTAAAACAATGAACGTGATCGGGGGAAAGGTGTGCGTTGGGAGCAGTGAGAATAATAATTACGTTTATGATCCGAAAGAAGGTAGATGGGACGTTGCAGCAAAATCACTCAGCAGCAAGTGCGTAATAGAGAATGTTTGGTACTGTTGTGGTAAAAGTGGTTGCTTGTGGTATAATGACACAAAGCGCAAAGAGTGTAGAGTGGTCAAAGGTTTGGAGGTATTGAAGAGGAATTGTGGTGGTGGTGGTGTTATTGCATTAGCTAACTACGGTGGGAAACTCTTAATCTTATGGGACAAGTTTGATCATTGTCAAAATAAGGACATTTGGTGTTCGGTGATTGCGCTTGAAAAACGCAATGGTGATGATCAAGTCTGGGGGAATGTTGAGTGGGCTCGTCTTGTGCTTACGGTTCCTAGTTCATACGTTTTCTTGCGCTGTCAAGTGAAACCGGTTTGACCATGCTTTTTTGTGTGTTGAGCACTAGGGTTTCTTTCTCTGATGACAATTCAAGTCATCAGATTTTGGTATTTCTCTCTTATGGTTTCAAAAATCCAATTCCTTGGCTTTTATCATCACTTTTCAATACCCAAAATCTTGTTTTATTTTCTTTTATTTTGGCTATTAATGTCCAACGTCTAGTTATATATCACTAAAGATTAAGCCTAAAATCAGTTTGAAACTGTGAAAATCATTTGTTGTTGATCTTTACAAGAGTAGTAGTAACTCATGGATCGCTCTAACCAAAGTTTCAAAGAGGGAATACTTTCTTGTGCTTGAAGTATAACACAAAACCGAAATACAAAAATCCGCATCCAATACCTGTTACAAGCAAAACCCACTGGAACATCGTCGGATCCTTGAAAACAGAGTCTTGCAGATTCATCCCGAAAACCGCGGTTACTGCGGCAAAAATGGCTGCCACAAAGGTTGCCGCGGTGAGAAGCAGTTGAAACTGAATCAACTGATTCTGTACGTTCCCCTAAGAAAAACATGGACAAAGTTAGAGACTCATAGAATTTTGGGATGAGACAAGAACAAAGATAACAAAACTTTTTTTTTTTTTTGTTTGCCCTTGCCAGCTTAATGTTGATCAGATCCTCCGTATCATCTATATACTCCTTCAGCTGCAAACACAAGATCATAATTCAAAATGATGAACAACTGATGGAAAAAAACATCTAACTGGTAACAGATTGAGTTTCTAACCGATGATAATTTGCTGAGTGTGTTATCAACAACGACAAAGTAGGCTTCTAGTAACATCTCTAGTTGATCGATGTTCTCTCCGCTGCTAGAGGAGCTTAACAAGCTTCTGTGTGAGCCAACGACGCTGCTAAAGGCTCTTTGAAGCTTCCCAAAGTTTCCACTTGTTGAGCCAACAGGTGAAACAGGCGCAGACTTCGACACTATTCCAGACGTATCAAATTCCTCATCAAGGTTATCTTCTAACTCCCCTGTAGCATGAGCCTCAGATCTTTCTTTTTTCTCAGTCAAATACATCTCAGCCATGTCATCATCATCATCCATTAAATGTTCTATTTCATCACAAACCTGCAATTTTTGACCCCCAAAATAAAAATGTATGGTACCCATTTTTCTAAAATTGAAGGGTTCTTTGTGTTTTACCTTCTGAACTTTCTGTGTTAAGGCAAGGAGGCGACCTTTTAATCTGCGCACGTGTTCTAGATTAAGGGTGCTGATGTTTGTGGCCAATTCATCAAGAACAGGATACACCTCCATCTCAAGCTCATTCACCTATTAAAATATAGTCCACCAAAAACTTTTGAGCTTAGCAATAGCTTAAAGCTATAACCTTTTTATAGTTACAGGAACTATGTGTAGTATGATCTTAAGAAGAAATGATGGATTCCAAAACTAAAACACTAGAGAAGACATTGTGGCATACCTGTGCATCTAGAGACAAGCAAGATAATTCCAAAACCAGCTCCAAGGCTTTAAATTCAAACGGCAAATCATCTGAAACCAACACATATAACAGTTTTGTCAGCAACCTAACCAGTATCAAAATTCCAGGCCACCAAAATCATTGACCTTTGAGATTTAGGTTTTGGTTTGATTGGAGGCGTTTGCACAGTTCCGACTGGTACTGCACAACAGATGCATCCCGAGCATTCATGAGAATAACCTCCTCGGCTGTGATTATGCATCTGATCTTCTCAAGGCTGACCACTATCGCTCTCTCACGCCCCAAGATACTCGAGGGGTAAATAAACAAAGGGTCAAGAAGTCTCAAATCCCTAGATGGTAAGGAACAACGCTTCATTATCGTTGCCTTGTCGAGCTCTAAAACCGTTGAGTTCCCATTTTCATCAATCTTCACCCATGAACGACTAGATTGGCCCCTCTTCTTAAGGCCATAATAAGGGTGCCCACGGTTGCTTTGTCCTTCAAGATTGACGGGTCTACCGATTTTTTGGGAAGATATGAAATCCATTTGTTCTCCCATGTTGAAATATTTCCTCTATTGCTTACAACTTACTGATGCATCAGAGCCAAACTGTCACCATTCTCATGAACAGTGTCCGGTGTTACGGAAGAAGTTGAATAAGGCCTTTGCCCACAGTTTCCAACCTGAAAACAACAATTTTCACATGAATTTCAATTTTGCAACCATGTTAACAAAGAGAGAGAGAGAGAACAAAAAGGCTTACTTTTTGCTAAATATCTAAATGAAACTGAGAAACCCACAAATCAAAACACGTAATTTTTTAAAAAAGGGTAGAGAAAATTTCGACCAGAAAACTGCATCACTCATCAAGAATCTAGATTGAATAGCTTCGTCTTGAGTTCTTTGAAGAGAGATGAAGAAAAGCCGCAGAATTTACCCAATTCAGTAGAAAGTTTCCCAAATTCAGTATCTTAATCCAAGAAATTCGATCCGTTAAACTATCGAACACAAATCGCCAGCGATCAATTAGGTCTAATTGATCAATTCCCAAAGACAAACCCGAACAAAGTAAAACAATCCCAAAAAGATAAATTATCAAAAGACCTAGATTCCAAAAAGACTTCACCTTTCGTTTACAATCTTTTTCAGTTTCCCAAGCAACAGCAGAAGAAGAAGATACACAAAACAAACGTATCTCGAGCCACGTATTCAAAGTCAAGGGCGTCTATTTATTGGATAGAACACGATATCTATAATAGACCGTACCACAGGTAATCATTACTAAAGTGATAGATACAAACACAGACAGATAAAAGAAGTCGACATGGCGGGAAACGCAGCCATGGTTAGTTAAAAAGTTCCGAACTTTACGAGATACCTTTCGTTCTGCTATCGCCAGAGACAACGAAACCCTAGATCCCCTTTTCCTCATCTTGATCAATTTTTTCTTCTCCCCTTCGATTTCTCTAACAAGAAAGAAAGGAAATTTCACAACTTATCCAAGTGTAACGAATCTTCACTGATTAAGATTGTTTTTAACTTAATCACGGTCTTGATTGGCTCGTCCGTTTTCCAGGTATGTTTCTTTGATAGATTTCTCTTCTGTATCTGAGAGATTGGTTTCAATATGTTCGATTAACCCAAGAAATGGCTAAAATGATTGCTTTTTGATTGTTCTTTAGGTTTTATGGAGTCAGAAGATGATGGAAACAAACAAGTTTCAGAAGGCGAAAATGGAGATGGTGAGCATAAAAGGATACATTCAGAAGAAACAGGAAGTGTAATCATTCACTCAGAAACACATTCAAGATCTTCTTCATCTTCTTCGTCATCTTCGTCTTCTTCTTCATATTCGTCGCCACCAAAACATCTACCAGAGGATGGCAAAGACTCATCGTCGAATGATCCAGAGGTTTCTCCAACAGATTCACCTCCTGTTCAAGTAATGGACAGGGGGGATAACGACGGGGACCAAGGAATAAACTATGACCCGAATAGGATCCCATCTTCGGTTTTCGAGAGAAACAAATCGAATATACCAGCTGAATGGAGCTGCACTTCCAACGAATCTCTCTTCAGTATTCATATAGGACGCGATTTGATGAAATCAGGTGAGCTCTACAAATCAGGAGAGTTACTCGCTTACTGTCCTGCACTTCCTATGCCTCCTCCACCAGGATCAGAATCAAAACCCGACGTTGTTGTTGATTCAGATAAGGAAGAAGTTGTACTAGTAGAAGAAACACATGAAGAGGAAGAAGATAAGAGAGATAGCCATGAGAAAGAACAACTTCCTGCTGTTGTTTCTTGGAAAACTCCTACAACTTCATACCGTTCTAACCGAAGCTCAAACAGCGCGCAATCCTTCTCTTTCCCAATGTAAAATCTCCATCATATATCCCCTTTATGCCTTGTCTGTTGCTTTTCTCTTGTATTGGTTTAGTGAAAGTTTTGTCTTTTTTTTTTTTTTGAACAGCTTGGCGGGAGCTGCAAGTGAATCAGCAAATTCAGAAACAGATGAACAGAAGAAACAAGCAAAGCAATCACAAGACACACAACAAACACCAGATGTAGAAAACCAGAAGCAGTCAATGTGTAGGTGGTTCTCATGTTTTCCTCCATGTCCTTGGTGTTGTTCTTCATGGTCTTGTTCTTGAATTTATGTTGATGTTTTACTGTTAGTTGACCCTCTTAACCGGCGAGTAAGCCAGTCAAATGAAATCCAAATTGGACAATATGTTAAGTTGTGTTTAACAAGTAATTTAGGTTAACTAAATGAAATAAATGGTTTAGGTTGACTCTCGGAGACAAAAAAAACTTAAACTTTGTGTGGTTATGTGATGTGAAACTTAATTTTGCATGGTTCCATGAAGAGGTCGAAATTGGATGTGATTTGGCAAATCATATGTTTAAACTCTTCCTATAACGTCAGATTCTCAATCAATGACCAAAACCTGAGCAGAAGCAACAACAAAAAAAAAGAGACAAAAACTCTAGTTTCTGGCCTGAGCATTGCCATGGCCATTGACCTGAGAAGCTTTAACATCACCAGTGGCATCACCGTTCCGTCTCTCAACCCCGTTTCTCCCGGACCCTTGTCCTCCATTAGAACCGTTGCCCCGAAGTCTATACCCATTGTTTCTGTAACCATTTTCATTCCTATTGTAACCATTGTTTCGCGCAGAGGCTCTCCCGCCATTTTCATTGTTGTTGCCTGCAGCAGAATCCAAAAACAAAACTCAAGATTATGATTTTGTTTCTACATTTTTCATAAAGTTATCATCTTGGAGACAACATTTGCTTAAAAAAACTTGCCTCGTTTTTCTTCTATAGATGTTCTTCGGTTTCCGATTCTGATTGGAGATTCCTTGTGAGCCTACAGTTGTGCATTCTATTACCATAAAAAAAAACAAGAACTTTATATTGAAGTTGAGAATTTGATGGGCAAAAACATACCTGGAGGACAATTTTTATGGCTTCGCCAGTTTCGAACTCCACAAACCCAAAACAGTTTCTTTTCTCCTGAAAAGTCAAGATTTTTAAGCGTGTGAGTGAACTAAGGTTTAAGATTTCGAAACTATGCAAATACATTTTCTCTTAAAGATATTTTTAAAGAAAAAACTGACCGTGTAACTTCGGACTTGGATACCATTTTTTCTAATAGCTCCAAAACCTTTGAATGTTTCATAGAGTTGCTCGGGAGTCGCATCCATAGGCAAGTTTGCAACAAATATGGAACTACCCTGACCTGGTTGTTCAATGGTTTCAGCAGAAGGGACTGGGGCACGAGCTTTGGGCTCAGGAACAACTCTCGGCTTTGCGACTGGTTTAGGCTTTGCAGGCGAGGCTTTAACATTGAACGGAGTGCCGTTCTGAGCCGGAGATTGGAGCTGTATGTTTGAAATCCACCAAGAGATTAGACGTTATTGTAAGATAAATCCCAATAGAATATGAAAACTAAACACAACCAAGACGCACAATTGCTGCAAAGGATTTCTTGGGAGCGTCCTCTTGAGGTTTTGCTTCAGCAGCTTTAGGTAAGTTACTGTTTCCATTCGCAACTTTCTCCTTATGGACTTTCGCAAGTCCGTCGTTCGCTATGGCATTTACAGTTGCCTTTGCAGGCTCTGCTGGTCAAGAGCAACAAACAACATGCGAATCAAAACAGTGTCAAGAGTGTAAATTTCGAATTCTTCGATTTTGTGAAAATACTTACCGGCGATAATGTCTTTTGATGACTCGATTACTTGTGGGCTCTCCTTGGTAGATTCTGGTTCAACAAACTCATCAGACACGTACCTGAATACATCGTTCAGCACAAAGTAGCTTCCGTTCTGTGGCACAAGGAAGAAAGTTTGAGTAAAATTCTTTCTTTCTCCATCTTTCCCAATCACTAAACCCGCGACTAGAGTTACAACTCCATTCTTCAAAGATGCTTGGGAATCGGCAGACAGAATCTGGATCTTCAAGTTTTGGTAGTCGAAGGACATTATCTGATCATTAATAGACTGCAAAAACGACCAAAGATTTGTCGAATGAATAAAAGATTTTACTAGCAAACAAAGACATTACTACATATAGTAGGCCATTAAAGGAACTTACTTTCAATGATTTGACAGAAACCATTGAACCATCGAGACCTGGCCTTCCGAGCATGCTTTCCTCGAGATAGAACCTGTGAACTTCCGCGGGTGATTTATAAAGGTGGGTATAGTATTTATGAACAAACGCATTGCCTACAATGTGCGGATCCATTGATGGAGCGTTTGATTCAGGTGTCATCTCTGCATTATCCAAGAGACTCTTAATTAGATACAACCTCTTAAGAAAGTCGCAAACATTCCTAATTCGAAAGTAAAGTATTGAATAGAAACAGAGTCATACGCAACAAAAACAAAAGGAAAGGAGGTTTCTTTCATCTAAGAAAAAAAAGAACGTATGTAGACTAGAATGAAACAAGACCCACAAGCCCTTTATCAAGTAAAAGAACCCCAATTTACACAAGACTATGTTCATGTTTCAGTGCATAAAACAGTTTCTTGTTAGGACAATCAGATCGAAGTAAAAACACCCAAAATCTATGCAGCAATACAATATATTCAGAAACTTAGTCTGCAATTCAATCTTGCAATTTCAAACAATTACAAAACAAAACAAAGTTAATTGCATAACGTAGAACTGCAAGTAGTGAATCTATTTATATATAGCACGAAATCAATTGGCTTACACCTATTTAGTTTCTCTAGATATTACAATATTCAAGGCTTAAATTGAACCTTCCATACTCGGTTTTGAGAAAGTAAAAAGGTCTAAACTTTGCTGCAAAAAGGGAAAACCTTTGTGGAAGAAAGAGTAAGACATTGAACCAGAAGCACATACCTGCGAAGATAGAGAAGGTAACAGAATCAATCCCAATCAGACGAGAGAGAGAGAGAGAGGGAAGGAGAACCAAAAAAAAAGGATGTATATATAATGGATTCGTAGGGTTTTGGATTGGATACTATCTTGCCACATAAACAGAGTAATAGAATGTTTCCGCTTTTTTCGTGTTTGTAACTTTGTGGCCGTCATAAAAATCGAAGATCCATAAAAGGAAATTATAAAAAGCCCCCGGCGAGGATCGAACTCACGACCTTTCGCTTACGAAGCGAACGCAATACCACTATGCTACGGAGGCAATTTGTTCAATAGCAGGATAGCTGTTTTAAAAATCATAGCTTTGTTTACAGACTAAAAGCACAACTTTTGGGAGAGAGAGAGAAGCCGCCCGCCGGAGGAAAGGAATGTGCGGAATTGCGGTTATAGTGTGCGGCGTTCGTTTCGAACTCTTGACGTTGCCGTTTCTCTCGGCGCCTCCTTTCGAACGAGTAAGTCACTTTTTGATTTGGATCTCTTTCCGTATTGGCGTGTGTGAGTTCTGAGTTTTTTTTTTACTTCTGGGTTTGAAGTTTTAGTGTTTTTGTTTTTTTCTTTCTGTGTCAAGTTGATAACTTTCTGCAATGTTTTTAGTTTAGCAATCACTGTTAAAGATTAAAGCTTTTTCTTTTTCCCACGGTGTCTTCAATTGGGTTTAAGACCGATTTGTTACTCAGTTATTGTTTGTGTTGATGAGTTTCAATCTCGTTTCTGCCATCTGTGTAGATTAGAAGCGATTACGCTTTTGAGTTTTAGTAACTGGAGTTGGCTAATTTTTGGTGTTTATTGGTTAAACCAGTTACAATTCTCTATTGAAGATGTCAAATCTGTCTTAGGCCAAAGAGGTCCTGATAGTGTAGGCGAGAAGAAGATTCTTCTTCAACCGAATATACCAACTTGTGGTCAAGAATCTGTGACTCTCTCTGTTTATGAGGCTGGCCAAGGAACTTATGAGCTTGGGGATACTACTTCTTCCGGTGAATTGCAATTCATAGGTTCCACATTACAGCTTAGAGGAAGAAGTCCTGTAAGACAGCCACTGGTGGATTCTTCTGGAAACATTCTAGCTTACAATGGTGTGGTTTCCTCCTTAAGCTTTCTAATTATCATGCTGTTTTTTTTTTTTAACACTATACGATATGGATTGCTTTATTTTCCCTGGCAGGCGAAGTATTTGGCGGAATTGACCTCAACAGCTATGATAATGATACTGAAGTTCTCATGATGTCTTTAGAGAAAGCAAACGCTTTGGTACCAGATGTTCTTTCGAAGATTAAGGGTCCGTGGGCCATTATATATTGGCAGGTAATTTTGTGACTTGCCGCTAAATTTTTTGTAGCATTTTTAGTTGCTTTTTAGAACCCTTTTTTCTCCATCAGGAAAGCTCGAGAACGCTATGGTTTGGTAAAGATGCTTTTGGTCGGAGGAGCCTCCTTGTTCACTGGCCAACCGTGGAAGACCCTCGTTTTCTTCTATCGTCTGTTTCACCAGCTTCTTCCGTGGCTCATGGCTCTGGTTTGTATTTTGCTTAGTAGAGTAATTTTGTGTACACTCCAAGCCCTGTTATAGAGATGTACTTTTGGCAGGAATAGATGCTGAAAATGGTAATACCAGTCATAGATTTTGGGAAGAGCTTCCATGTGGAGTCTACAGCATTTCTTTTGGCATTTCAGAATCCGGTTTATGTATCCATGGTGAAGTCACGAAACACGAATGGACAAATTCCTTGTGGAAGGAATTGATTGAATGGGAAAGAAATTTTGTTGTACCAAGACCTGAAGATCTATTATTGTCGTCGCTAAGCGGAATTGAAGAAGAGAAAGACAATTCTCTTTTAAATTCTTCAGGTACTGCTTAAGTTTGTCAGACTCCTCCAGTTCTGTCCCAATTTCATGTGCCTGACAAGGTTTAGTTTTAGGATTTGCGCAGACAGTTATGGTTGTTTTAAAGGAATCTGTGAGACGGCGAACTTCACTACATAGTATTTTTCAGGTATGAGATTTTTAAAATATACTCTACTGAATACTGCTTGATTTGTGATTTTTTCCGCAGCCACGTGATAACCTTCAAATATCTTCTTATTGGCATAAACAGGGAGAAAAAGAAGTTGTCCCAGTAGCTGTTCTTTTCTCTGGTGGATTAGATTCAATGATTCTTGCTGCTCTGTTGGATCAGTGCCTTGATCCAAAATGTAACCATTCCTCTACACTGTTTTCGTCTCGAGCATTGATCTTGAAACTAATTTAGATTTTCAAAATCTCTTCTTTTTGTTTTAGATGAAGTTGATCTTCTTAATGTCAGCTTTGATGGTCCTAATGCTCCTGATAGGATCTCCGCCAAGGCTGGAATAAAGGAACTTAAAAAGATTGCACCTTTGAGAAGGTGCGACTCTGAAAACCTTTTATAAATGCAGATGTCTATTACTAAATCTGTTGATGCAAATGTTCTGGGAAATTTCAGGTGGAAACTTGTCGAGATTGATGCTGATTTGTCGAAACTAACCTATGAGACAAAGCGTGTTATGTCACTCATAAATCCTGCAGACACATACATGGTAAACTTCAAAGTCTTGAGGATTTCTCATTACATTCTTCCAAACTTGATGACAATTATACAATCTTTTTGGCAATGTTCTAGGACCTTAACATAGGAACAGCACTATGGCTTGCTGCTCGCGGTGATGGTTGGATTCACGAAGAAAGCGAAAATCACACAGTAGAAGAAGATAACATGCGCGTCAAATATAAATCTTATGCTAGAATTCTGCTTGTTGGCGCTGGTGCTGATGAGCAATGTGCTGGTTATGGTAGACACAGAACAAAATATCGAAATGGGAGGTATATATATATGTCTGCATAATTTTCTCTATGGATGTAAACTAATAATAAACTTATCTCGCAAGTTTTGTTGATTTTTTCAGCTGGGATGCCTTGGATCAAGAAATGAAATTGGATATGCAGAGAATTTGGAAAAGAAATTTGGGTCGAGATGATAGATGCATTGCAGATAATGGTAAAGAGGTATATGTCAGCGACACGGATAGAAAACTCAAATCGTTTTCTCTTTGTGCTCTTATATATATACATTTTTGTCAGGCGAGATTTCCATTCTTAGATGAAGATGTGATAAAGACTCTCCTTGGCATTCCCTTGTGGGAAATTGCTGATCTTGAGCAACCAAGTGGAAAGGGAGACAAGAAGATTCTTAGACAGGTGAGTAAAAGCCACCATGTTTACTTCAAAAACAAAAAAACATTCTAGAAACTTCATAATCCCAACAAAAAAAACGTTGCTTAATCTTGAAGGTTGCAAAGTTACTTGGTTTACATGAAGTTGCAAAGATGCCTAAGAGAGCAATACAGGTAAGAGGAGGTTGAAGAGAAGTTTCGGAGAGAACTCAACTCAATACCAGTGAAGTTGAAAGCTTTGTGTTGTGTGTTTTATGCTCTCTCTCACTATTGTTTTGGGCTTTGGTTGTGTTTCAGTTTGGGTCGAGAATAGCTCGTGAATCAAACCGGAAGAATTTTGGAAGCAACCGTGCCGCAAACCAGGCCTCTGCCGGGAGCGTGAGATTCCACGCGCCGTGAGACACCTAGTGTCTTCTTGATCATTTTTGTTCTTCTTTTGTGTTGTGTTGTTCTTCTATAAACGACTTGATTCTGTCTTTGCCAATTTCAAACATTTTTTTTTCAGACAAAGGGTAAAATTGGAAAATCAGAAGAAAAAACAAAAACCCTATAACTTTATTATTCGTTTGTTCTCCCACGGTGAACGTCTCTCGTCGTCGCGGTCTGCGTGCTCCGGCGCATAAACCCCACAACTTATAGCTCCCAAAGTTTTGTTCTTTTTCGCCCTTAATCTGATGGAAACTGAAATCAGTAGCTGCGACAGCATCGTCGGCGATGATACATGGCGAGCGGAAGCGGAAATCGGTGGCAACGAAAGGGCTTTGCAAGCGCTTCGAGAACTCATCATCTTCCCTTTTCGCTATCCTCTCGAAGCTCGAACTCTTGGTCTCAAAGTACACATCATACATAACCTATGTTTGATTCATGATCTGGGCTTCTCTCTTTCTATTTCAGTTATTAATTGGCTCTGCTTTTTTACTCATCATTTCAGTGGTCTAGAGGGTTGCTCTTATACGGCCCTCCTGGAACCGGAAAGGTAAACTTTGTTTCAAGCTTGAAAATTTTCAAACAGAAGTGCGTTGTGTTCATCAAAGGTGTGAACTTTTGTATACTAGTGTAACATGAGCTAGATTAAGCTGATTAGACTGTTTTAATGGCGGCATTGAAATTATCTTTATTGCGATTTTGGTTTTCTTGTAGACAAGCTTGGTTCGTGCCGTTGTCCAGGAATGTGATGCACATTTGATTGTTTTAAGGTACTGTGTTTTGTAGCCTCTGTATAATTTATGGTCTTCGAGCGATGGGTGAAAGCTATTTATGATTTGTGTTTGTGTGGAAATCTCTGTTCAGTCCCCATTCTGTGCATCGAGGACACGCGGGAGAAAGCGAGAAGGTCTTAAGGGATGCTTTTGCTGAGGCTTCTTCTCATGCTGTTTCAGACAAGCCGTCTGTGATTTTTATTGATGAGATCGACGTTCTTTGTCCTCGGCGTGATTCTAGGTATTGCATCCTTACTCCTAGTTTATCATTGTGGTTCTCAACGTGATCTCTAAGAGATTCAGAATAATTTGATTCTCTCTAAAATGCAGACGAGAGCAGGATGTTCGTATTGCTTCTCAACTCTTTACACTCATGGACTCAAACAAGCCTTCATCATCTGCACCAAGAGTTGTTGTAGTAGCATCCACAAATAGGTTCTTGTCTGCCTTAAAACATTATTTTAGTTTTAACACCGTTGTATTTTGAATGCAATGATTCAACGGTTTTCTCCGATCTTTTCAAAAGGGTGGATGCGATTGACCCAGCGCTAAGAAGGGCGGGACGGTTTGATGCTTTAATTGAAGTGAGCACTCCAAATGAGGAGGATCGTTTAAAAATCCTGCAGGTAATATTGAGCTCTTAAACGGGATTGCTTATTGCTGCTTAAATGGGAACTTTTTCGTTAGCTTCATGTTTGCTATTTTCTCAGCTGTACACAAAGAAAGTCAGTTTAGACCCTACTGTTGATCTACAAGCCATAGCAACATCTTGCAACGGTTATGTTGGGGCAGATTTGGAAGCTTTATGTCGTGAAGCGACCATATCTGCAAGCAAAAGATCCTCAGATTCTCTTATCCTAACATTGCATGACTTCAAGATTGCAAAATCTGTAGTTGGTCCAAGTATAACAAGAGGCATCACAGTTGAAATTCCTAAAGTGACATGGGACGATGTTGGTGGTCTTAAAGACCTAAAGGTCAATATTTTAAAAAGAGTTATAGCTTTAACATTGTTGTCTTCCTCTTTAATTGCGACTAATGTGTTTCGTATTTTTCTTTTTGGACAGAAAAAGCTCCAGCAAGCTGTTGAATGGCCAATCAAACATTCAGCTGCGTTTGTAAAAATGGGCATATCGCCGATGCGTGGAATTCTCCTCCATGGTCCTCCAGGTTGCTCAAAGACAACTCTTGCTAAAGCTGCTGCAAATGCTGCTCAAGCTTCCTTCTTTTCCTTAAGGTAAATTTTGCGGATCGGAAAGTTGAGAACTTGATAGATCACCTTTAAGGAAATCCCCTCTGGTTGTGAAACTTGTTTGAAAAGAACTGATTTTTCTTGTATCTTTTGTGTGGGGTGCAATCCAGCTGTGCCGAGCTATTTTCTATGTATGTTGGAGAAGGTGAAGCGTTATTGCGGAATACGTTTCAAAGAGCTCGACTTGCTTCTCCTAGTATAATATTCTTTGATGAAGCTGATGTCGTCGCCTGCAAAAGGTTTGTCTCTATCTCTCCTAACTCTTGCTTCGCGTTATAAGCTCTTAATTTTCATGGGTCTTTCTAGAGGTGATGAGAGCTCAAGCAATAGTTCTACAGTTGGAGAAAGACTTCTATCTACACTTTTAACCGAAATGGATGGTCTTGAAGAAGCAAAGGTATAATAATATAAACAAACACAAAAGGTCATATCTTTAAATAGATCTTATCACTGTGTAACAATAACATTGATGGGTTTATTTTGGCTTAGGGAATTCTCGTCTTGGCTGCTACAAACCGCCCCTATGCAATTGATGCTGCTCTAATGCGACCTGGTCGATTTGATCTCGTAAGTCGTCATATTGGATCCTTTGATCAGTTGAGTTCTGAAATAGCAAGTCTCATTGTTAACCTATTTCTTGAAATGTATTTGTTTAGGTACTCTACGTGCCACCGCCTGATCTAGAAGCTCGGTTTGAGATACTGCAAGTGCATACACGCAGCATGAGACTAGGAGACGACGTTGATCTCAGAAAAATTGCTGAAGAAACCGAGCTCTTTACTGGTGCTGAGCTCGAAGGTCTATGCAGAGAAAGCGGAACTGTCTCACTTAGAGAAAACATTGCAGCAACCGCTGTGTTCAATCGCCATTTCCAAACCGCAAAAAGCTCACTTAAGCCCGCGTTGACAGTCGAAGAAGTCGAAACTTATTCATCATTCAGGAAGTCGAAAGGATTGGATTCAAAAACGATTCCGATTAAGAAAAAGAAGGAGAAGAATTCCACTGTTTTCGGTTTAGGGTTCTCATGGACATTTGGTGTTTTGAGCTTAATGTTGCTTGCTACTGGAAATTATTACTTGAGCCAGACTAGTAAACATGTTGCTGCTGCTACGTGAAATCTTAAAAGTCTCTTTTTTTGTCTCTCTCTCTCTCTTTTCGAATTCTGAAGATATATCTTTTGTTTCAAAGTTCAAAATTTTATATGATAAAAAACGGCTAATAGTAAGATTCGGACAATGACAAAGACTGGCCATTACATGACAATGGCCCACAAACCTCACTATTGAAATCGTCGAATTTCGTGAAATTTCTTAAAAGCACTAATAATTTACACTGGTTTTGTGTTACTGATTGTATAATTTTTTAGCTTTGTTCCACTCCAAATACCACAATAATTATCTGAAAGTTTCTTAAACCTCCACCGGTTTTGGAAAACCATCTTTTTGAATTTAGACTCTGTGATTTTTGTTTTTTAACTATCAGCATTTGAAATTGATTGTTAACCGAAGAACCGATCAATTGAACCGGAACCTTGACACTAGCAAAACCGGTTTGAGCTTTTATATATATAGCCTGGCTCGGTTATGACTCAGTAGTCAGTTCTGAGTCTGCGTTTGCTTCTTCTTCTCCTTCCAGTTTCTTCTCCTAGATCTGATCGCGAATTTCACCGAAGGTGTGTTCTTCAAACTCTCAATTCTCCAGATCGATTTCTTTGTTGAACTGTCTTCGTTTCTCTGGTTTATAAGTCCAGTTTAGATCGTAGATTCCTCTGTTTTGATCCCTCGATTATGCTCTAGATTATTGTGTTTTTAGCCTTAATTCTAGGAGGTTTGTTCTCTATTGATTTCGTAGATTCAAGAGTTTAGCAATGGTGATTCGATTTCGCTGGTTTTTAGATCTGATTCAAACATGTCTTTTTTTCTCCTATTATTCTTGGAGAATTGTGAAATTTCTTCAGTCTCTTTTGTCGTTTGTTCGTTTTGAGTTGTGGATTTTGCAATTAGCATTTCTGGTTTTGGATATATCTTGTAGGAGGCAATTAGAAACAAAGATAGTATGTATGTTCTGAAATTGAATAGTATTTGGACTTGCTACAACTCTGATTCTAGAAGCAGCATTCACTATTAAATCACAGCAGAGTTGTGATTATACCGTATTTAGCCTAGGGGCTTGTTACAGCTCTGAAACTATCATCTCTGAATGTCAGAATGATGACAGCGTCTAAGTGATGTTTTCTTAATATATTCCGGGTTTTGCGTTGTTGCTAGGTTTTCAAAAGTCTTTCACTTTATACTATGGGTCGTGGAAACAGCTGTGGTGGAGGTCAAAGCTCACTTGATTATCTCTTTGGTGGCGGTGACGCTCCTGCTCCTAAGCCGGCTCCAGCAACTCGTTCCTCTCCTGCTGAGCCAAACAACGGGACTGCTGCACCGCCAGTCGCAGCTGTGACAGCAACCGCACTCACAACTGCGACAACTACTGCTGAGCCTGCAGAGCTCAACAAACAGATTCCTGCTGGTATCAAAACTCCAGTTAACAACTATGCCCGAGCTGAAGGACAGAACACCGGAAACTTCCTTACTGTATGTTTTGTGTTTTTGTTCCATTAGTTCCTCGTAAATGATATGTTCTCTCTCAAAAACAACATTGTAATGCTTTCACTTACAGGACCGTCCTTCGACCAAGGTTCATGCAGCTCCTGGAGGTGGATCATCCTTGGATTATCTCTTCACTGGTGGCAAGTAAAAAAGAAAAAAACATTGTGTGTGTAATGCAAGTGCGTATCCATTGTCTCTGTTGCATTCTCTCACTATAAACTGTTTGATGTGAGCCTTTAATGATAAGAAGTCGGTGTCTTGTCAAGTTATCTCAATCGTCGTTATCTGTAATATTCTGCTGAAAATGTTCAAATCATTTGAATCAAAGTTCTCTCTGTTATTACCAATCAATGCAAGTTTATTAACTAAACAACTTGTTTATGACCCTTTTATCATTGAAACAAATGGATCTAAAATCAATTTCCACATCATTTAGGATGTTGAGGAGCAGGGATTATTCCCCATTTTCTCCGGACTTGCTCTAAGTCTTCACTAAAGTGACGCTCATAGTAGACACACATGAGATCTGTGCATTGCCTTCCAGCTCGAACAGCCCAAGGAAGGTAATGCCTGAAGAACATGGATCTTTGCTTGTCGTTGAACCTCACGGTGCCTCCAATCACGGAAAGCATGCACATTGGAAGATACATTTGCTCAAACTCTATGACTTTTAGAGCCGACTCACCTATAAGATTTGTAGGGAGGCCAAAGAGAGTGTGCCATAAGTCGTGAACTTCACGTGCCCGAGTAGCTACATAAGCTAATTCATCTGTCTCCATGAATCTTACGGGCGGGCGGTCATCGGGGGAGAAGTTTCTAGATCCCATGAATCTTGCGTATGCAGCTCCAAATGTGTTGTCTGGTAGATCCCAAGCATGGCCTACTTGCTCTGATACAACACGAGGACGCTCCAGCAATATAGCCTGCAGAGAAAAACAGACCTCAGAGATAAGAGACAAGAATCAAACACCGACAAATCAGTAATCAAGCAAAACTGGTACCAAACCAACACAGAAAATATCAAATTCTCTCAATCAATCATACGCAACTCTCTTGTTCAGATCACTCATAGCTCAGTTTGCACATTGAATCTCGCATAATTACTTCCTCTGAGAATCGCTAATAGAAACAATCTATGAAAACAAAACCAATGATTTTGTCGAACAATAAGAGAAAGCGAGAAACTTTTAAAAAAACTCACTCTTCCTTCAGGACTCTTCTTCATCCTCTCAAGAACCATTTCAAAAGCTGGTTTCCCAGTGGTTTCACCTAAAGCCGCGATCAGATCTGCCCTACGAGGATTTACCAACGCACCCACAGCAGAACCCATCGCCACTGCCGCTTGTTGCCACCGGCTTAACGGGACTCGAGCTCTTTCGATCGTCATCGTTCGTCGAGAATCCCTTCGGTTCCGGAAAGCGACTCTAAAAAATCAGAGCAAAAAAATCGGAGGACGACGACGACGACGACGACGAGGAATTTAGATGACACGCGCTTATGCCTACGTGTGGCACGTGGACTTTCTATTTTCACTATTTACATTGGGCTTTTAGCTGTCCTACGGCCCATATATATTTTAACTTTATTAAAATTTAATGTTGTGTCACTAATAGCCCTGGCGATTCGGATCCACGGTTCGGGTTCGGGTTCGGATTCGGGTTCTCGGTTATCCAAAGTTAGAGAAAATATTAACCGAATAGGACCCGATAAAATTTCGGTTCGGTTTGAGTCTTGTCGCGTTTGGATCCGATAAAATTTGAGAGAAACCCGATATGGAACCCGATAGGACCCGATAAAATTTGAGAGAAACCCGATATGGAACCGAAATTATTTTCCGGGTCGATTCGGTTCGGGTTTGGACCCGAAAAACCTGAATTACCCAAAAACCAATGTTTTCGGTTTGGTTAATTTAAGAATCGTATCCGAATAACCCGATTTACCCTATTAAACTCGAATTACCCTGAAAAACTTGAATTACCCTGAAAAACTTGAATTACCCAAAAAAAAACCGAATTATATTGTAATGTATATGGGATGTAATATTGTAATGTATACATATATGATATATCACTATATTGGTTGTAAATGTCGGGTATCCGATCAGGTTTCGGATTTTATCTGAACTGATCTGATAACCGAAAGTAATTTAGGGAAGAACCGTTCTGATTTTAGGGCAAAACCGAAACCGACCCGAACTCAATTTTTCGGGTCGGTTCAGGTCAGGTTTCACGGATCCGGTTTTTATGTCCATGCCTAGTTACTAATATCCCTCACCTGAAAATAAAATTTGTAGAGTGGAATTATTTTTTATTTTTTTTGCTGGGATTTTTTTAAGCTTCAAATATCGTTGGGTTAATTTCTCCATCCTAGTGAAATGAGTTGAGGACAAAAATAAAATAAAATTACGATCTTAGACTCTGTTGATGTTACTATTTAGTATTTACATATCAAAAACAAATTTTTATTTATTTTGTGGAAAAGAGTAAACTTGAATGTGGTCTTTGGCCAAAAAAACAATAGATTCCCAAGACAGGCCAAAATATGAGATTTGAGGTGATGAAGAGCCTCCGGCGAGGATCGAACTCGCGGCCTTTCGCTTACGAAGCGAACGCAATACCACTATGCTACAGAGGCACTCATGTTCTCAATCTATGTGATTTAATATTTTAAAAAATAATAATTAATAAAATGTAGAATATTGCAGTTGTATCTAATCATTTTATTTTTAGATTAGACTGGCGTTAAATTTCATCCTGGGCTACTGGTTTCAACTTTGAAATAGTTTATTTGCCAGTAATGTATATTTGCCATTGAGCAACAAGAGAGACGAGTAAAGAAATTATTTATAACAATTGGAAAAAAACTATGAAAATGTTTAAAAGCAAAGTAAACAACCTGAAGACTAATTAATAATGTGGCCTCCGATTTGCAAACCATCACCATAATAGATCTTGGAGATGAGAGGGAACCGTTTTGTAATAAGATGATTTTATCTCGAATCATCTTTGTCAATCAATCGAGCGTAGCGAAGTGTGCGGTTTTTTGTTTTTTTAATTACTAGCTAGGAGGTTCTTGACCAAGATCCGTACATCTTCCTAGACCCGAGATCATAACATTTTAAATGGTTTCGTCCCAAGCGTCACTCGATTCTATGAACTCTAGCGAAGTGTGCGGTTAAATTGGAAGATGAATCCGTAACGATCAAGAGAAATTAATTATATTCATGATTCTTGTCTCCTTTTTAATTATCTCGTTTTTTTGTTAAATAGTGGAGTTCAATTATATTCATGATTTTTGTATAAGTGTATGCATACTATTTACGTGTCAATCATGGTGTAATCCCTTGTCCCTTAACGTACAATGTAACGAAAGTCTGTTTATAAACTTTTCTTCGTGAGATAGTAATAGCATGCAACTTTCATTGATCCAAAATGGCGTGTCATGTTTTCCTTTCCATTCTTCCGTCATCTTTGTTGCTATATGTTCGTCATTCTACGATTTAAAACATTGAGCATGCATACATTAAAAATAAAAGGTTAATATGGTGATCTTCAAGCAAATAGATCGCCACATCTGTGATTTCATCTTGGTTTGGATCCACCAGAAAGCATGTAAAGACTTATTCAATGATTCACTTACGAGTAGTTCACTCATCTAGTTTGGACCACATTCTTCACTAATTATCAATTAGACTTTTTATTATTTTTTGGGTTTTTTATAACTTTTTTTGTTTCGCCGAGCATCTTATAAAATAAACTGTTCCAATTTTTTTTGTAGATAAAAAATTCACATTTTATCAAACAAATATTTTTTAATATGTTAGGATCAACAAAAATACAAAATAAATCCAGAAAAATGCTATTGTAAAATAAAATATTCAGCTCATATCAAATTATTTAAGAGAACATAGATGATAAAAAAAGATCTTCGACTAAATATAAATGGAATAGATTGAACTTTGTTTCCTCTCTAATTATCTTTTTCAGTTCCATTTAGCTTAGTTCATATTTATTTCTTCCATTTCTCTCATTGCAATTATGTGCAAGCCTTCATTCTATTTTATTATTTTTTGCTTTTACACAAATTTGTTTTCTTGAACATTACTAATAATACACAAATTAGCTCATAATTTAATTAATTGCTTCCGTAATACTGTGTCACTAACTCCATGCGAGGATGATTGACACCTGTCAATCGAGCTAGTCAAAAGGCAGTAATATATAGACACGTGTCAGTGGAAAATAGATTTTTGACCTAATGAGAGCTCGACACGTAGCCTACGAGCAGCTCTGTCCCTCACCTCAGCCTGCGTCTGCTTCCCTCATCTTACGATTTTTATTGTTAAAAAGTTAAACGAAAGACTAAAAGAGTATTTATTTCGAAAGTACAATTATAATTGTTAACTAATAAAGATTTTGTCAGAAAACTATATTCAATGTTTACGACTTTTTGGGCAACTCTCTTCGTGTGTTTTACCTCGTATTATGGACTGGGTTAAAGATCCTTTTTCTAGAAATTGTCTTCCTTTTTTTTAATTCTAGTTAGTTTTCAAATGGTCAATTCTATAAAATAGTACAAAAAAACTAAAAATTTTCAAATTTAGCACATAAGGGTGAAAATCACAAATATAACACCAATTTTGACAATATTATCACAAATTTAATATAAAAATCACTTATAATCATTTTCTAATGGGAAAAAACTAAACCCTAAATTGGAAATAGTGAACCCAAACATAATGTTTAATTCTATTTTAAATTTATTTTTGGTAAATAAGTATTTTAAAATAATTAGTTGTGCTATTTTTAGTATTTTAAATTTAGGGTGCTAGTTTTGGAACAAAAAATAATTTTTGTGCTATTTGAGGGTATTTCTCTTTTCAAATTTCTAATATATATATATATACTATGATTTAGATTGATTTTTCATAGAGTAGCAAAATGATTTAGGAGTATCATGAGTGATAATGCAAGTTTTTACACATCATACAATGTTATGAAATCATACAAGATGAATTTATTCACTGAACATAAAACTTATATAATTACAAGATAAAGAGAATTTCAATTTGGACTTAGAAAACACAAACCGACTGAATTGGTGTTTATCTAACAGTAGTCCTCATCTACTAAGTAGGAGAACAATAAGAATAATTTCCTCGATAAAATCATTCCACAATTTTATAATTTTTAACGAAAAAGAATAAAATAGGTTTTTAACCTTGTAGATTTCTGTTAGGCTAAGCTTTTTATTTTTCCATTACACATATATAGTAGTTTAGTTATTTTCTATGCATGTG
Organism: Eutrema yunnanense; assembly: GCA_002933935.1. Lineage (NCBI taxonomy): Eukaryota > Viridiplantae > Streptophyta > Magnoliopsida > Brassicales > Brassicaceae > Eutrema > Eutrema yunnanense. The sequence goes on along the minus strand of PKML01044849.1, from coordinate 1,362,465 downwards.
ATCTCAATATTAAGTAATGTTATCAATTAACCAACTTTTTTTTACAAGAAAAAAAATGAAGAAATTGTTTCCCATACAAGCCATGCATGTATATATCAGGAAACGTTATTATATACTCCAACTAAGAAATATTTAACATGAACTATATTTGAACGAGATTCCAACTAATATTAGCTGCAGAAAAAATAAAAGTTTTTAAATTCATATCTTAAAGAACTTGAAATGCCTATGGTCCATGGAGTATAACTAGGGGTTTAGCCCATCATGGGGTCTAATCTTGTTCCAATTTGTTAGTCTAAAGATACAGAAGAAGCCTGCAAGCATCAAAAATCTTAGATTATAGTATTACATGGTGTTTGTAATATTTTATTTTAAAAAAAACATTATATGGACCGACGGTTTTTGTTATATATATTGGTCTACAAACTAATAAAACTGATAATAGTAGATCCAAGGGACAATCTTTTTATCTTCCCAAAAGAAGAGAGAATTGCTATACTATCCCAAATATATACATAAAATATTAATTTTGCGACAGCATATATAATTTGTGGAGATTCAATTATTATTAATAATGACTACTTTATTAGAGGTCATTTCTCTAAAATATTTCTAAGTCTCGGAATTATCTACATAAATTATATCCATATAAAAAGATGATATATCACATTCCAGTATTCTCTGGTATTTATTCCTTTTATATGAATTAACTAAAGCATCTATCTATATGTTACATATCGTTAGGTGACCACTTGGAACCATAAAAGAATGGTGGAGAATAGCGAGTACGTAAAAGATAAGGATCTAAGTTTTACATGATAATATGGATAAGACATGCATATACATCAAGTTTCCATCAAGAAGATTAATAAAGATAAAAAGAAAAATAGATCATTTAGCAATTTAGCTAGCACAAAAGGACAACAAGTTAATATTTTATTGATGTGTAGGTTGAACAGTATAACTAAGGTACCAAGTGAAATATGAGTCAGCAAGCAAAGTTAAAAAATAATAATAATGTGTGAGACATCACATGAGTAAATTAACAACCATCATCATCATGAATGTAGATATATATATAGTATAAGATGGCAAGAGAATATGTGAGAAAAACAAATTAACCATGGCAAATAATTACAAGACCCATTTTCTTTAGTAAAAAAAAATATTTGTATTAACCTGACAAGAAGCATCATTCTACAAAAAGTTGAAAAATCCTAGGATTTGAGAGCTAAACTGTTCATAAGAAATTCTCTTTTGTTTTCCTTTTTCTTTCCAAGATAAATCAGAATAATTCTTGTGCAATTTTTGTTTCAAGCATCTATGAGTCATTGTTATATTAGCAATAGCACAAAGTACTATTAAATAACAAGACAATTAAGTGTATCTTTTTAACACTATTTTATTAATATTGTTCACATGCAAAATATTAACTTAATCCTACATTTTCTAACTAATTTCATTTTTGTTTTTCTCTCTATTCATGACGGCTAAAGAAAGAGAAAAAAAAAAAAAAGGAAGAAGAAAGAAAAAGAAGAAGAGGTGTCAACGAGGTCGAAGACGGCGGTGACGACGGAAAAGACCGCGACGGTGGCGACGCCGGTGATGCCGGTAACAGCATCAATCACTGTGGTGGTGTTCAAATTTTTTTTTTTTTTGGCTTTGCTGATTTTTGAATTAATAACAAAGTTATCCAATAGATTATCTTTGTGATGATAATAAAGTTAGATAACCAATAACACATAATTTTCAAAAACCTGAAACACAAAAACAAAGTATTGAACATGATCGTGACTATATTTTCAAAAACCTGAAACACAAAAACAAACCATATATATATATATATATATAGGGCCGTGGCTATGAGTAAGTAAAAGAAACATTGGCCTATGGGCCATTTTTTCAATAATTTTTTTAAGGATCTATATTTAACTAGTTGTTAACTTTTAATAGTAGAAAAATATGGGTTTTATTTAAGTTAGCAACTAATTAAAAAGTTAATTCAACAATAAAAAAATTAGGGTAACACATGGACGCCTAATCAATTAAAAAATTACTCATTTACGTAACATCTTCAACTCTCCTCTTCTTCATCGTTGAAGTTTTGAATACTTGCGTTTTCTTCTTTTTACAACAAGGAGATAATCAATTGGTATTTGCTAATTTTGTTAAATATCTTTTTCATTATAACTTTGTTTCATCTAATATTAGATTTAGTTTGATTTGTGATTTAGAGTAAATTACAAACAAAAACTCAAATAATTGGTTAATTTATCAACTTTATTGAAGTATGATTTGGAATTTTAGATTGGAGTAGGTTTAAATTTTTAGATATGTATTTGTAGGCTTGTGAATTTGGAGACGATCAAACTATGTTGTGACTTTTGGTCGAAATTGATAACGTCTTATCTTCGTTCGAGTATATATAACAAAAGAGATTGAGTGACTTGACTTTAGTCTATCGAACGAAAGCTGGTTAAAAATCTTGATTTTGAAAGTTTGGTTATTGATTTTGTAGAAAAGAAGTGGAGTAAAATTATGTTTTAGAATTAAAATTTTGTTGGATTTTTATTTATTTAGGACGATGTTGGTTAATATTGGTTTTATATGAGTTTGAGATGATGATGTTATTAGTTTTATATGAGTTGGAGTCTTTTTTTAACACCGCTTCCGGATTCTGTATTTTTAGTCCTAGCTATGTAATTAGAATGATGATTGTTATTATTACTTTTATATGAATTTGAGACGATGCTTGTTATTATTTGTTTTATATGATTTGGATTGGTTTTATTATATGGATTTTGGACGATGAGGGCCTCTTTTTTTAACTCCGCTTACGGGTTCCGTATGTCTAGGCACGGCTCTGTATATATATATATATATAAGAGATAATTAGCTAAATGTCCACGTGAGACGTAAAACCCTTCTAAATAATGAGAGAAAATAAATTAAATATTAGAATTTTAATTTTACCGGTAATCTAACCGTGCTTTACTCTTTCCCAAATCTTTTGATTCTTTGTTTTTATTTCTTTTTTGCCAAGGACTCAAAACAATAGGCTTAATTTTTTGTAAATCCTATCTTTCATTTAAATGAAATTTACATTCATAGCAAACAAAAAAAAATATTAGAATTTTGATACTAAATACTAAATAGTTATATCAGTTTTTTTTGTTTTTTATGATTAACCATTTCAATTTGTCACAATTTGTTTGTAGGTAGTAGATCCATTTTATGCATTTAAACGATCGTGAAGTAGCTGTCATTTGAAAGAACCTGTCGGCAAGAGAGGGCAAAGCACAAAACATATCTTTGAAAGCCTATCATTTTCTTACTTTTATTCACAAACACACACACTATATATACATTATAGTGTTCTTTTCATAATCCAAACGTGTCAATACATGAAAAAAACACCCTTAATTTTATCTATTTCTTTCATTTCATGAACAATATATAACCAGATCATGAAATACTAATAGACACGACTTGGGCTTGTGAGTATGCTCTATTTAAGGCATATATTGTAGGTTATATATAGAATCTTTTTCTTATTTCTTTTTTTGAGCATATTAGTAAACTAGGGACTAGATCTGATGAAAGAAAGCAATCTATATATACATATATGGCAGAAATTTATCTATCTAAGGATCCAGTGGAGGAGGGTGAAAGAGAAAAGTTGGAGCATTTTGGTTGGACTAGAGAGTGAGATAGATATATTAACTCTCCTTGGAAAAGTACTAGGAATCAATTTTTATTTTCTGCAAAAAAAAAGATGTAAAAAAAATAATATATATATATATATATATATATTCTCTGATCAAAGTAAGAATAAAATAATGTGGTGCATATAGCTATTTCCAGTATATATATAGAGAGAGATACATCATATATATATCACATATACACGATTTTTTTTATATAATTAATTTAATTAATGAAATTTTCTTTTCTTTTTTAAAAATGGAAAGTTTATGAGTGTGGATATAAGTTTGTAAGCTTTTATTTGGCCAAGAATGGCTTAGCATCTGCAAAAATCAACACAAAGCTATTCTCTTAAAACATTCCAACAAAAGAAGAACCTGAACACCGTGGCCCACCACAACCACCACTACCACCACCTCATCCACCACCACCAAGTCACCGGACAAGAGAGGAAACCAATCCATGCCCTAGATTTAGAACCAGAATCCTTTTATTAGGACAAGATCTGCACTCTACACATTTCACTTATATATACACTTTATATGTATGTGTGTATATAAAGCTTCTTTAATTCATCAGTACTTGTGCGTTTAGGGGTAAAAAGGAGGAAACTTTTCTGTTGGGTTTTGGTTTCTTGGTGAGAGAGAGAGAAGAAATAAGATAGAAGAGACGATGGGAAGAGGGAAAGTGGAGCTGAAGAGGATAGAGAACAAGATCAACAGGCAAGTTACTTTTGCAAAGAGAAGGAATGGTTTACTTAAGAAGGCTTATGAGCTTTCTGTGCTTTGTGATGCTGAGATTGCTCTTCTCATTTTCTCTAACCGTGGCAAGCTCTACGAGTTCTGCAGCAGCCCTAGGTAACACAATCTTTCATCTTTGATTCTCACCCCCCCCCCNCCCCCCCCCCCCCCCCCCAAGGTTTCTATTTGTATCCTCTCTTTTTCAGATTTTTAGGGTTTTGGTTCTTATAAGGATTCTGGAGGATATAAAAGTTTGGCTCTTTCTTGATTTTGTTAGAATTAGATGATTAGGGTTTATTTCTTTTGCGAGTTCTGGGTTTTATTATGCATGAATCTGGCTCCTAGAGTGAGATTAAGTTAACAAAAAGATGATCATATTATGATAGGGTACCTTAAATGGTCTAGATGATGATTAAAGCTAGGGACTTTGAATAGAAAAGTACATGAGATCTGTGTATAGAAGCTATATTATATATTTACTGTGAAAGCTTTTACACATGAGATTGAGTCTTGTTGATGTTGTTTTTCAAAGGGTTGATCCAAATTTCCAAAGAGACTAATGATTAACCTCTGGATATACACAAAGCTGTAAAGAAACACAAATACTTTGACTACTTCTTTAAGTTAGTATCTTTCAAGTACTTATAATCCTATTAAAGTTAAAGAGACAACTGTGATGATACTCAATTTCATATTTTTTTCTTTTTTCCTTTTTGGAGCAATTGAAAAAAACATTTTTGCAAACCCATCATGAGATTGATACCGATGTTGATGTTCTTTGTTTTTAAAATGGATGTTTTTACAATTCTTTAAAGGGTTTTTGTTTACCCTTTGATAAAATTCAAATTTTGATTGATTAACATATATATGTTAAAATTTCAATGATCATTTGTTTGTATGAATTAGTGGCATGACAAAGACGGTTGAGAAGTATAGAAAACATAGTTATGAAACAATGGATCCAAATCAATCAGCTAAAGACTTGCAGGTACATCTTTCTCTCTATGAATTGTCAAAGACGACTGACCTCAAAGTTATAATTAAAACTTTCTTTAATTAATTATCTCTTAATGGCAGGAGAAGTACCAAGACTACTTGAAGCTCAAATCAAGAGTTGAGATCCTTCAACATTCACAAAGGTACATAGCCTGATTCATAACACATATTGAAAAGTAAATGCTTACTCCATTTACTTAACTCTTGTGGAACTTGCTTCTCTCTAGGCATTTGCTAGGTGAAGAGATAGCCGGGATGGGAGTGAATGAGCTTGAGCAGCTAGAACGCCAAGTAGATGCATCACTAAGACAAATAAGATCCACCAAGGTATATATATACAATCTCAAGAAATCGACAAGTTTTTCTTCGATTCTTTGGTCCTAAGAGCATTTAGAACAGTACCAAATCTTGGCTTTGTTTTCATTGCCAGGCTCGGTCTATGCTTGATCAACTATCTGACCTCAAAACAAAGGTACATAAATGTTCATTAATTTCAATACAACACACTCTGATATTCCTCAATTTACAGGAGGAAATGTTATTGGAAACCAACAGAGATCTTAGGAGAAAGGTAGTGCCATCAAAATCTTCTAGCGCAAGAAATCGAATCCCTTTGAGTATCTTATAGCATTGCTCTCTCTCTCTCTCTTTCTATCTCAGCTGGAAGATAGCGATGCAGCGCTTACTCAATCGCTATGGGGAGCTGCTTCTGGCGCAGAACATTCCCAACAACAACAGCAACAACAAGGCATGGGCTCTTATCAAGCAAACCCTCCGAGTCAAGAAGCGGGTTTCTTCAAGCCTTTACAAGGCAATGTAGCATTGCAGATGAGGTATATTCATCATAGAGAAGTAATTAAGACAAACTAAATTGATTTCCTTCTATGATCAAATCCTTAATTTGTGATTTTTTTTTTCTTTTTTCGAACAGTCATTACAATCCTGCTGTGACAAATGCAAGCAATTCTGCAACAACATCACAGAATGTTATAAATGGATTCTTCCCTGGGTGGATGGTCTGAAACAATAATACATATATATGTATACATATGTGTGTTTTATAGATTAAAGATCATTGCTTGTGTCATTTAATTTTTGCAAGAGAAACATAGTTCATGATTACAAACTCTGTTATATAATCAAGGGCTGTAATGTCATATTATTACCTTTTTTTGCTCCTGAAATACAACATTATTTTTGAGCTTCTTTATTTTTTTGAATATTATTATCGAAATTTCTGTCGGATTATGACAAAATTCTAGGGATTAGAACATGCCCCAAGAATTGGATTCTTAAACAAGTAGTGCTCTGCATTTGTATCAAGATTGTGATGTGGATTATTAAAACGACTAATGAACAATATTTAAAAGAATATAAAATTATGAGAATTTTCCAGGTTGGGTTAGATTGAACAAGTCCAAAAGAGGTGGTTATTTATTTTCATGGCAAGCACGTTCAAGAAATGGCTCCAACCAAAACCAAACAAACAAAACAGTATTTAAACACACAAGAAAAAAACTCATCAAGAACAGTGGAGAAAACAAGAAACAGAGAGAGAGAGAGAGATAAGGATTTCAAAAATGGGGAAGCCAGCTGGGTATTGGGTGAATAAGATTAGGACATCATTCAAAGGAGGATCATCGTCGAGCAAATCATTAGATGAAGGAAGTGCTTCTGGTTCAAGAAAGAACGATTCGAAGCATAGTAAGAATCTGAAAACAGAGGAAGGTAATAAGAACGGTGAAGGAGGAGGAGGAGCTTCTCAAGCTGAGAGTGGGAGGAAAGTGATGGTTGTTGTGGACACAACTTCACAATCAAAGAATGCACTTCAATGGGCATTAACACATTGTGTTCAAGATGAAGACAATGTCACTCTCCTCCACGTCACAAAAACACCCATAGGACAAGGTATTGTCTACACATAATTTATATATATATATGCTATTCTCATTAGTTTCATTTACTAGAACCTTTAAATTTAAGAGAACCATTAGCATCAAACAGGGGGAGGACCGATTCTTTTGGGTTTTTGGCTTATCGGGCCTTAGATTTTCTTATGGGCTTATTTTGGGTCCAATGTATGTTAGTTTCTTTTGCTCTAATTGAGTTTGGGTTTCATAATCAGTGTTTTTTGTTTTGTTTTAAAAAAAATTGTTTGCTGACAAAATAAATAAAAAAGAGAAGAGATTTTTTTTTTTTTTTGTCGGCTAAAATATTTATTGATCGTCGAAATTACGATCATTGTTTACAAGAGTTTGAAAGAACCTAGGACAACAATGGAACAATTGCCATTGGGACAAAGCAGTGATAGCTTTTTTAGCTAGAATATCTGCACAAATATTTGAAGATCGATTCCTATATGAAAACTTAATTGACTCAAACATGTTACTCCAACTCTTTATAGCAGTGAGGTAGTGTTGAAGACGTAAGTTAGTGCTGTTCCCATTGATGATCCGATTGATAACCAAATTGTCTCCTTCGAATTCTACAAAATAAATAAAAAAGAGAAGAGATTATGTTTTAGTATTATAACTAACTTTCGAAATAAATATTTAATTTTCCATGGTAAAAAATAATAAAAAAACTGTAAAATAGAACTAAGTCAGTTTAATAATTGTTTTTGAATTAAAACGGTTTAAATAATTTTTCGTGATTAGAACTTCCAACCATAAGCTACTTTTGGTTCGTGTTGGAACCAGGAAATTTTGTGTAAACAGAACCTTGAGTTAGAGGAGTTCACTAGAGAAGAACACAAATCTAAGTTATATAAAACTATTTATAGAAATATTTTAAGTTAGAAATTTGGTTTTTAGTTATTTTTCCTGTTTATTTTTTGTTTGTTTCTGGCTTCAGAATTTCGGACTCGACTCAGCCCTATATTTGATTATAGGGCTGGACTCGAGCCATAACCTAAAAAATCATTGGTCTGGATAAGACCAAATTGGCACATGTATCGACTTCTCGACCTTGAGTCTCCACTAACTAAAGTGTTTGTTATGTTATAGCTATAGATGAGACACAAAGGGAGAGAAGTTCAAGGGCTCATGAACAAGTTCATCCATTGAAGAACTTTTGTCAGCTCAAGAAACCTAATGTAAGCTTATAATCTTTAAAATACAAATAACAGAAACTGATCATTAGATTCAAAAAAATTCTCTTTTTTTTTTGACATTTGATGGTTAAAATTTCAGGTGAAGACGGAAATAGTGGTGGTTGAGACGGCGGAGGAGAAAGGGAAGACAATAGTGGAGGAATCAAAGAAACAAGGAGCCGGAGTTTTGGTTTTAGGGCAGAGGAAAAGGACATCGAAGTGGAGAGTGATATGGAAGTGGCGCACGAAGGGAGGAATGGGAGGAGGAGTGGTTGAGTATTGTATTCATAACTCAGATTGTATGGCTATTGCCGTAAGGAAGAAAAGTAACAATGGAGGTTACTTGATCACCACGAAACGTCACAAAGATTTCTGGCTCTTGGCCTAGTATTATTATCACACACCTTTTAAATCAAATTACTTTTTTTTTTCTTTTGTTACTTGAAATTATTTTGTTTTTATGGATACGACTGCTTTTTAAAGAGAATTTTTTTTGTAAAGACTTTGATTTTAATTATGTTTGTTCTTGTGATGATCGAAGATTATAAGCTAATCTTATTATAAGCTAAGAAGCTTACGACCTATCTTAAGCATTACTCAGTCGCCCCTACAAAAACGTTCTTCCGTCTGGAGATCATATTTCATTTCCTTATTTTGTGTGCAGCATTGGCAACAGCTGTTATTGCTCCGGCAACAGCTGTTATTGCTCCGGCAACGGCTACGGTGGTTGCTACAGCACCAACGGCAGTTGCTGCAGTACTGACGCCTATTGCGACGCTTATTGCCGTATTAACACAATCTAGAAAACCCATCTTAATTTTATCTTTTTGGAGAAATTTATCTTCTTCTTTTGTTTCTTTTCTGATGGAAATAGTTCGTTCATGTGATTTATATAGTTGAATTTCTTTTTATTGGTGTTCGAAAACTGAGTTGGCTACATTTTACAAGATCAGCTCAATTTCCTAGGAGGAGATCGCTTATAATGTTTGAATCGTCGTTAAAAACAAATAAAAAAAGAAAAATGTTTGAATCGTAATTTAATGATACTCCCTCTGTTTCTAGGGAGTAGATTTTTTTTTTTTTTTT
>PKML01044849.1:1321911-1351742 GCA_002933935.1 Eutrema yunnanense | reverse complement strand
TTTTTTATGATTGACTAAATTATTTTTATTTTATATATTAAATGATATTTTTTGAAGAAAATTAAATTTTTTAATATTTGTGGTTTTAGCCAAAATATGTTATATTATAAAACAGAGGGATTAGTATATTTCAACATAAGTTGACACATTTCGAGATTATTTACCAATAGCAATCATTCCATCATTTTCTCCTCCACTGCCGAATTGAAATCGGAAAAGTTTTGCTTTGGTGACGGCTCCAACGGTAACGACTGTAGTTGTAACGGCGGCTATTGTAAAACCGGTGGTGAGAGAAGTGATGTCTATTAGAGCGAGAATACACAATACTTATGAGACCCATATGACTTCTTTATTCTTCTTCTTTTTATTTGGATTAAGAGAATTATATATGTGATACTGATACATATGTATAGTTGAAGTGTGTTGTATGGAATACTAAAATTTATGGGAACCAAAAAACAAGGGGAAGTCAAGATTTGAGAATTTGTGTCCGTCTGAAAATCGTTTCGGGTTTCTAAGTACAACTTTAGAGAGACTCTTGAGTACTCTTTTTAGAGAAGAGGAGACGTCGTGGGAATTTGAATGGTTTTTTTTTTATAAGGTCAAATATCATATCAGTTTTTTGGAACTACCATTGGGCCAGATTTTAGATTAATTTAGTTTTTTTTTTCCCTCCTTAACCATTAAAATGACTTGTAAATGATAATATCAAATTTAATAAATATGAATGAAACTTTCATGAGTTTGGTTTAGCTTCGGTATACAGTTGGGAGGTTGTCAAATTAGTTACGGAGATAGCCAAATGATTATAGTAGGCATGGGTAAAATATCCGGAACCGAAAAACCGAATTGAATTAGAAAGTATCGAACCGAACCGAATAATTATAAATACTTGAATGTTCTTCTTATAAAGAACCGAATTATAAGGTACCGAACCCGAACGGGTATACCGTTGAGAAGAGAGCAGCATATATGCAATTACGGAGAACTCGACGGATATCTGGAAAGAGAGACACTTAGACTCTATTTAAACAGAGGAGTTTGAGGACATGTTTGCGCGATTCATTCATTCATCTGTCTCATCCTCTCTAGTTTTGGTCACTCTCTCTTATAAACATCTCTTGTTAACTCAAGTACGAGCTAGTGTACTCAAGATTATTAAGAGATCTTAAGGAACTCGTAAGATTTCCATATGTTTTCTGTTTCGAATGCTTTCGATCGTTTGGGTGTACTATGACATACAAATATTTTTTTTTGTCAAATTGCAAATTATATAGTTTCCAAATCCACCATGCATTATCGATAACTACCATGTAAATTGACAATGATAAGTGAATACATCTAGTAACAATTTTATTTGTATATTGGGTTTCGGATGATGACGTGTCCGAGTAAGATGACTTCAAGTGGATCGTGAAATGTAAACGGAGTAAGGGATGGGTAGAATACGGCAATCATATCCTAAGCATCTAAATTTTTATATTCATATTTTATTTTATTGATCAAATTTTCAAATGAATCAAATGTTCAAGTTCGTATTTTTGTTTTGTTGGTCATTCGACATCTAATAGTACATCTTAATAAGATACAATCGATGAATATTGAAAAACAACGAGTAAACCAGATAATTTTTTTTTAATTAAGATAACGATCATAACATGGTACATATGACATATCATATGCTATTGTTATTTCTTATTATCGAAGCATATAATAGAAGCTAGGAAGTATTATTAATTCCACATACTCAAATATTCATTTGTTACGCAGATTCCGGAAATACTCTTTCGGGTTGCTTTCGAAAACATCCCTGACAATTCGAGCATTTTTTCCGGGAGCCTTCATCGTCTTCTTTTCTGGTCCCGATCCCACACCGGAGAATAAACCGGCAATAGCAACGACAGCACCCATGACGGCCATGGCAGTTCCAAAATACGAACTATCTTCTTTCTTGTTAGCGTTATTGTTGTTGTCGCTCATTTTGAAAGATAATCACAATTTTAAGATTTACTTTCTCTTTGAAGATCCATGTGGTTTTTATAGCTGTAGATGTGATGCCAAACGATTTATTAGATGAATTAAAATCTCTATTCAATTTACTAGGACGAGATCTTAATTACGTTGTGTATTCGAATTTAATGGCACCGTTAGGAGTCGATTGGGGTTTCTAGGAAAGATCGAATATGAACATATTGATCCTTTTTTTTTTCAAGAAAATTAGATTAATATATAATTTCGTTTTTTTTTTTGTTTTTAAAGGGGAATGGAACAAATTGAAACGTATTTGATCTAAGCTAGTATCTCCAAAGTTAATGAAATTATATTTGTATGTGATAATAAAAAGAATTTGTTCCATGTGATGTGATGGGATGTGAGAGAAGAATCTCTAAGCGATTTCAAGAGTATACCAAGATTTTACTAAAACATGTGTTTGCACTTGAATGTATTAACGAATCATGTTGTTAGCTAGATTTTCAGATTATTTATTGGTCTATCGGACCAGTTTTACAAGTGTTTGAGTCTGATTCTGACAAATGTCCGAACAACTCGATAGTAAAGCTATCTTCTATGTGGGCAACACTAAATGCTTTAACGATTCTTCTTATTCACACGTAAAAAAACTTTTATTTTGAATTGACAAAAAGCATAAAGCATACATAAACAAACTCTATGAATAACGTCATCTGATAATTTGTTTGTCGTCCAACTAAAGTAAGTGTGGTGGTGCTCCGGCAAATATCAAATTAAATAACAAAAAAAAATTAATAAAAAAAAGCTGCAAAATTACTTTTAGTCATAATAATTTTCTTAGTTTTATCATCATATAATTTTACAAAATAACTGAAGGAATATATCGATAATGTGATTAGTAAAAACATGATCTACCATATTGTATCATTTAAGCCATTTACTAATTCTAACTTATACTCTTATTTTCTATTTATCAAATCTATACGTTCTTAATGATTGATCTTTTGGTGTTTACTCTGTTTAATCTATGTTTTTGTGTTGTTCTTTCTCTTTTGGCTTTTTTTTTTTGTTTTTTTTGTCTTTTCTCTGAGTTTCTCTGTATGTCTGGCTCAGCCTGTAGAGTCCTTAAAAGATTTTATGTCTTTTAGGATTTGTTGGAGCCAGTGGAACATTGTGGCATTATTTCAGAGGAAAAGAAAAGTATGAATATTGGATTTAAATGATCGTGAAGGCAAATACATTTCACAACAATTTTTTTTTATATTAAATTAAAAACACTTAAGCTCGTGGGTAGGAATGGGCAAAAAATCCATATCCTAAAATCCGAACCGGTACCGAACCAAAAATACCCAAACCGAACTCGATCCGAATTTTTAAAATACTCTATCGGATTCTAAATTCCTATATCCGAAGAACCGGCAACGAACCCAAAATACCCTAAGTGTAATTATATACCCAAATATATTAATTATATTTAGACTTGATATAACCCAAATACCCAAAATTACAACTATATATAATCCCGAATATATTAATTATTTTTTGGGTATTTCGGGTATTTTAGATATATTTTCGATATTATGAGTATATCGAATACATCTATTTTGTTTTGTTTTTTTTTTATTTTTCGGGTATTTTGGATACTTTTAGTTTGAAAATATATTTGTTTTATTGAAATGAATATTCATGTTTTTGTGTTTTGTCTCGGATTTAGGGGTTTTCGCGTTTTTTTAGATATTGTAGATACTTTTGGATACTTTCGGATCCGGATCCGAACATATCCGAAAAATTTCAGATCTTAAAAAAATACCCGATCCGATCCGATCCGAATCCAAACCGAAACCGATTCAAATTTTTAAAATATCCGATCGGTACATAAATCTCTAAACATGAAATACCAGAAACCGAAATACATAGATTCGAATCCGATCCGAAGATCCGATCAGCCACCCCTACTCGTGGGTGCAAGTTTTTCTCAATTCCAGTTCATGAGAAAAAAGGTTGTGGATACAACGAGAGACACGTGGCAACTGTCATGGTCAAAAGTGTGGCACACCAATCAATAAGGATACCCAATTTTCGTTTTGACTTTTTGTTAAAGTTAGCCTCCATTATATTTATTTATTTAATTTACTAATTTTATGAGCAGTACCAACAAAAATCTATCGCCTTCTGAAAAAGATGATTCAACAGTGCAACTGTGCAAGTCAAAAGGAAATCTTATGGGATTTACCAAACCAGCGATTATGGAAAAGGATCGAAAGTGATTTTGGCCACAAACAAATCAAGAAAAATCCAATTTTATATACACATCCACAAATGTAAAACCAAAGTCTACACAAGAATCTATTATAAGAGTGTCCTAAAGCAGCTTCTTCTACCTATTCACACAATGTACTAGTGTCATTTACAAATAGAGGAACACTTCCTTCAACAATTTAAGATCTGATCAACCCGAAATTGACGAAAGATCTCGACTTGAAAACCCCAAAGAGAAATCCCGTTGGAGATTCTTGAGAACTCGGTTTCGGGTCTGTGTTTCCGCCTTTCACTTGAAGTATTGTCTGACCAATGACCTGTCTAATTGACTCTATGGTCTTAGCATCAACTTGGTACCCAGAAGCATCCCTCACATAGAATGTGTTAAGAGCTTTGCCTCCTTTTGTTTTCACTTCAGCTCTTGTAACCGTAAGACTGTTTTCGCGGAAAATCCGTGTCACATCCGAGAGTAACCCGACTCTATCTGAAGTGCAAAGCTCAAGCTTCAATCCCTATAACATATATAGAAACAAGAACCAAATGTTAAGGCACAACACACGACATTCTTATGGTTCTTCTTCAAGCAAATCACAACAATGTTTACCTCATAGACTCTTCTTTGAATAGCTGCTTTAAGACATTTAATCACTCGCTGTCTTTCTGCCTCGGATTTGACTGGGGATCCATCCGTGTGTCTTATGTAGTATTCCTGAAAAACCCCGAGAATTAAGGATCAAGTCACGAGCTTAAGTTGAAGAATTTTTTTGCAGAAAGCCTAATGTGTGTAATACCTGATAAGCTTCAGGGCCTTCAGCATCGATGCTGGCATGCGAAACCACATATTTCATATCCGTCAAAGTGAAGACGGTATCAAAAAGAAGCTTCGGTCTATCTTTACATTTGATCATCACAATTGAGTAATCCAAATCATGCAAATTGGAGACATCCACATCTGGAATTACTCTCCCACTTTTATCTTCATCATCAACATTATTCTCCCATTCGTCGTAATCCCTATCTGCAAACATCAGTTGATGAAGCTTACGATCTGTGCAGGTCTCATTGAGAGGAGAAGAAACCGTGGTTTTGGGTTCACGGGATCTCCTGCTACGGCTTCCACCTGTAAGCACGTAACCAAGAAGTTTCCTGATTTTGGATAACCTCTCTGGATCGGTGACTGCGGAGCAAGTCTCTTCGTCGGTTACTTGTAAAACCGCTGCTGCTTTTGCTCTATGTGTCCATATTTCAGCGTTTACCACATTGCATTGAAGGTCCATAAGAACAGCGCATAGCTCAGACAACAAACCAGGCCTGTCAGTTCCTGATAGCTCAATCACAGTGAAGTCGGCAGATTGTTTAACCCCAATGGATGATCTCATTGACGGACTGAAGCACGAAGACTCATCAGGGCCAAGAGACTGCAATAATCACACCACAAAGAGTTAAGAATCATACCATCAAACTAACCGAAATCGAATAGAAAACAAGTGGTTCATCGCTTTTGCTTACTTTACGGATATATTCAAGAACGATTTCATCGGTGACTTTGTTCCCATCTTGATCAGTAACATTGAAAACATCCATGAACCAGCCACCATCAGAGGAGATATAAGCTTTCTTAATGGTGAGATTAAGATCAGTCAACACTTGAACAACTTCCAGAAGAATCCCATGTTTATTGGCACTATCCACCTAAAAACAAATCAAAATGTTTTTTCTTACTTCTCTTTTCAACTAAATCAAACCTAATCCCGTGAAAATTCAATCTCAGAGAGAGATTTAAAAGGTACCTTGATGACAGTGACATTCTCGCAGACTTCGTTATCAATCACAACCCTAAATGAGAATAATCAAATTAAACTCAGACTAATTCAAAGATAGATCGAAACTATGGAAGAACAAAAAAAAAAACAGTAATTCGAAGTTAGTCAATACCTTGGCGGATTTACTCTTCTGATGAACTTTGCAATCTCATCATCCATATGATATGAATAGCTCAAGCAAACATCTGGAAATAAAAAACCCAATTAAATTGATATCAACACAAATCCAAAACCCAATAGATTCAATCAAATAATCGAAGGAAACATCTAATTGGGAACACAATCTAAACGAAAAAAAACCCTCAAAAACCGAAAACCCTTAAAAGAAACAGAGACTAAACCTAGAACGATTACAAACGAAGCAAGACACAAAAGACCTAAAATTGAACAAAACCCAGTTTCGGAAACTAATCATCAGAGACAAATTTGGATCAATCAATCATCAAATTGAAATCGAATCAGAGGAGAAAACAAAAAAACAGAGAATAGTAACGAACCCATTTTTTCGATTGTTTCGAGATTGTGTAAAAGATCTTCGCGCCAGTAAGAAGAATAAATCAAAAAGGGGAAATTGATTTCTCCCTTTCTATTGATGTATATAATCTGGAGGAAGAAGAAGAAGACTTTGCAATTGCAATTTGGCAGAGAGAAAAATCACAAGAAAGTTGTTAATTTTATATAATACAGAAGAAAGAAAGAATGAAAATTTCTGTTATAAACTAATAAAAATTTCTGTTATAAACTAATAAAAATTTGGGGAAAAACGAGTAAGATCCAATGGGGAAGAAAATATTACTCACACTATGCTGAGTCTGACACAAATTGAGCCGACACGATTCTCCTCAAAACCTGCAAAGAAAGAGTCCACAAAATGTAATTTTGATTGTGATGAGGATTTGAGGAGGAGTCTACTCATAAATACACTTTGGCGCATGTTAGCAGCCGCCCTTCGTTTTCATTTCACACACCGGTTTAGAAGATTCCTCTTAATTGGGTTAAGTAAATTTACAAACCATTATATCTAGGAGATCTCTCTTAATTGGGTAGTAAATTACAGACATTCCTTTGGGTTTATTAGAAACAAATCGATGAGTTTTGACCAATTACATTCCAGTTTATGGAATAATAAATCGAATTTCAATGACAACTGTTATACTAAATTCATAAATACATATCAATTAAATTCTAGTATCTTTTGTTGTCGAACTAGTAGTATTTATTTAAAATCCGGTAGTGTTAATTAAGCCAAAAAGAAGGATAGAGTCCTGCCTCCTACTTTTCAAGTGGGTTTAGAGATAAATCAAACAAGAATCGAGTCTAGAAGTAGTAAATGAGAACTTTCATCTCAAAGTTGGTTGAAATGTAATTTTGACAGTAGTTTACGACAAAATAATGATTATGTCGGAGTGGGATGGATAATACGTGACTATAAANAGATCTCTCTTAATTGGGTAGTAAATTACAGACATTCCTTTGGGTTTATTAGAAACAAATCGATGAGTTTTGACCAATTACATTCCAGTTTATGGAATAATAAATCGAATTTCAATGACAACTGTTATACTAAATTCATAAATACATATCAATTAAATTCTAGTACCTTTTGTTGTCGAACTAGTAGTATTTATTTAAAATCCGGTAGTGTTAATTAAGCCAAAAAGAAGGATAGAGTCCTGCCTCCTACTTTTCAAGTGGGTTTAGAGATAAATCAAACAAGAATCGAGTCTAGAAGTAGTAAATGAGAACTTTCATCTCAAAGTTGGTTGAAATGTAATTTTGACAGTAGTTTACGACAAAATAATGATTATGTCGGAGTGGGATGGATAATACGTGACTATAAAAGTTTTTATGTGGTTTCCGGATTCGCTAAGGTAAATTTGGTACAAACATCACTTCAAGAAGCAGCAGGTTTTCGTTAAGCTCTACAAGTAATTTGGATTTCCGGATGGAGACAGTTTGGTTTGAGAGCGATAGTAAAGAGGTAACAACGATTATTAACGGGAAAGAGAAAAATCTAAAGATTGGTAATGTGCTCTATGACATTCTTCATTGGGTGTCTAAATTACCAAATTGTTTTTAAGATCATGTTAACAGAGAAAGGAATCAAGCGGCGGATATCTTATCGAAAAAAGTGTTGTACCGCCAATTTGGCTGATTAACTATTTGTATCACTTTTTTACTATCTAATATAATTAGTTGACAACAAAAAAAAAAAAGTCATGCCTCCTAGTTTAAAAGGCCAAATAATCAGCCATATGGTTAAGAGACCGGAGAATGAAAGAAAACTAATGTGGAAATCGATTTTTTTTTTGGTTATATGACAAAGAATTGGAAAACAAATTAACTTGTACTAGAGTGGGAAAACAATATTGTAATTAGGAAATTAATTTAATATTTTTAAGTATAGAAGGGGAATTTGGTATTATTTTTGCAAATTATAGAAACATCACTCACATATTTTTGCTTATATAATTATTTGCTTTCAAAGTTTTTGTAACGACTTTATAAACTTGTTTTGATATCAATGAATTTGTTTAACCGAAATAAATATAGAAACATCACTCACATAAACTTCTCCAATCTTAAAAACATATATATATTTTTTTGTCTAAACCCTAATTAAATCCTAAAAAAAAATTCTACTTTGAAAAACTATCTCATTCAGGTAAAAGTTTAACAAAATTTATTGAAACTCCTTTGGAATATGATTTTATCGAGCAATAATAAATTAGAATAATTTTTGTAAAGATGAGAAATACCTTAAAACAACATAAAAAGTTTTTATTAAAAACAAAACTTTAGTTAAAAATATCATAAATGTGTAAAAAATCCCAAAATACCACATACTTTAGAAATTTATGATTTTGGTGGTAGTTTTGGAAAACAAAACATAAAATGTGGTCATCTAAATATTAATATTAATACATTTGACAAATATATTAGTAAAATATTAAATCACAAGCTTAAGAAATATCCCAAGTTACAAGATTTTTTGTTTCCCCTACTACCATAATTATGATATTTCTAATACTATAATTGATTTGTATTAACTCTTTTCCCGAGTTTTCTCGAATTGGCCGAATATGTCATGTGTTATTACACTCCAAAGATTTTGGATGTTTAGAATTTAGTGGAATCCAACCATAACGGCAAAACAAAGAACATGAACACTTATGCAGTTAACAAGGACCAGAATCTATGGAAAAATGTTTCACATGTCACACTAAATTTCCAATAAATTTCGGTGGATTTTTCCATAAATCTCTACATACATTATCAAGTCTTCAACTTAATTTTAACCATCGTGATTTGTGCAAATGTAAATCTGTGAACAACACCTAAAGTGGATATAGATCAATTGATGTATAAATGAACTCCGATCGACCCTTCAGTAATTCTATTAAATTTTAAACTCATAGTTGCATGTATTAAAAAAAAGCAAATAAATTAAGGTGAAAATTCTGTATGTAAAAAGAATTTGGATAACAGAGATTTCAGAATCCGCCGCACACAAATCCCGTTGACATGCCTTCAATAAACATATTTTTTAAGAAATCGAATAAGATTTAGGAAAACACTAGTTGAGTTTGATTAGTGATTGTATGTCTATTAAAAAGGTTCTAATATGGAATACAAAAGAATATAAAAGAAGGGGAAAAACATGCTTTTAGAAAGTCAAATGTTTGGGTGAAAGAGAAATGCGTAGAAGGAGGGACCATGCCGGCCGCATGTTACTCCCCATTTGCTCATTCTCTTCTTGCTTATAAGATTAATGATTCTAAAACGTTCAAAACCTTTTTTGTTTGTGGTATTTTTAAAGAACTTAAAACTTGTTATGATATTTTCGAATAAAAGAACATAATAGTATAATAGTGATATTTTCTGAGCTAAAATTTGTTTTGTGGTTTCTTATGGTATTTCTCTAAGTTTAATATCATTGAACATTGGTTCAACTTGTTAAATATACCAAATTTTACCAAAGAAGACTAAAAAAAAAACTTTGGTTTGAACTTCGTTCTTAATGTGACAATATTGTAACCTGTAGACACCATACATGATATATCGGTAAAAAGTCTAAGCCAAGTCGGACTGAACCATGTTATCATATAAATTTTGTTGGTGTTTGTATGGCTCATCGGAAATTAACGTTTACTTTTCGACGTTGTTGAAATATTTTCAGAATGCATCTCATACACTTTGAATGTTACACTTTACAAAAATTGAAGTCACATAATAATGTTATTTCCAAATTTTAAATTTGTATAAAATATTAAAATAGCACTTTAAAACATAGTCGGCTTAGTAGGATTGAAACCATCGTGTTTCTTTAACTTAATATATGGTATAGTTTGTAGATATATCATAACTAAGGAATTGCATTTGAATGATTAGCCACTGAATATAACAGTTCAATAAGTCTATACATGTATCAATTTATTCTCACAAAATAAAATTTATGTTTTCATATTATTGCCTCAATTTATTTATGTGTTTAGGGCTCCAAATATAACCAGAGCCTCTCATAACCTTCACAATCTATACTTCATTTTTCGGAGGCAATATCGCTTCTTTTGCCTCTGTTGCTTTATCTCCAACGTACTTAGACGTTTTCTTGCTCATATCCGTCGCCGAATCTTTGGCTTCACTGGATTTTTCCACAACGAAGTCTTTGGCTTTCTCCGTCATTGAAACATTTTCTTTCTTCGTCTCTTTGCCCTTCTCCGTCACAAACTCCGAAGCTCTCTTAGCATTTTCAGCGACTGTGTCCATCGCTTCACCAGCTTTCTCAACAAAGTAGTTTCTTGCTCTCTCCATGTGATCTTTAACTTCTTGTCCTTTTTGAGAAGACACATGTCCCACTTCACTTCCCTTTTCCTTCACGAACTCGGCGGCTTTCTGTCTTTTATATATATATTGTGCATGGCAAATTTACAAAATGATAACAATGAACAAAATGTTTTAGAGAATAACATCATGTAAATTTTTAAAAAGAAATTATATGAGAGTTTTGATTCATGTCGGAGCCGATCTCAATTATTATCCCAAACAAGTAGACTTACGAGGCATCGTCGAGCCATTTGGGGTCGTTCTTTGAGTTATCATCACCTTTCACGGTGGCCATGACCCACGACTTCTTACGGTGAGGTGCAATGATCACATTCTTCCGGCCAACTATCATGGTTCCTCCGCCTACGCCGCTTCTCTTGCCTCCGTTGATGAAGAACGAAGAACCCATCCCACTAAGCACAGCTCCGGAGATCGACATCTGTCGAGATGTGTAAATAGTGTGTGTTTTGGGAGCAAAAATAGAATAAAACTAAAGGGCTGAGTTTAATTTATTAGAGGGACAAAGTGACTAAGTGAGAATCGTTATAAAGAGAAACTTTAAGAACTTGAACTAAGTTTATAAAAAGAACAAGTAAGTTTGATTATTTTATTTTAAATTATAATGAAATTTTATTTTAATAGAATAATAAGAAGTGGGAAAAATAATGTGTTTTTAGAAGGTCGAATTTTTGGGAGATAGGAGAAAGGGAAACAATACGTAGAAAGAGGGCTCATGCCGGTCGCATGTTAATTAGTCTTCTCATATCTTCTAACTGAGTATAAAAACATACTACACAAAAAATAAAAAGAAGTAAAAATGGTGTAATTAAGAGAAGTGCATAAATTTGAGGGGGCATGCCGGTTGCATGTTTCTGTATGGTTGACAAATCTTAAGAATGACTGTACGTTTATGTTTTTGGTCCACCATTCTGATTAAACGTACAATGTAATACAACAGTTAAAATTTGTAAATAATAAAAATATAAAGATTTTTGGCTGTATCATTAGAAAAAGAAAATCTGAAGAACTATCGAACAATAAACAGAGAATTTGTTGTTCGATGAGAACATACAGAATTCGAAAGCGTTTTAGACAACGTTTTTAGAAAGTAAACTCGATTAATATTTCGATTCTCAGGAGATATTTACAAGAACACGAACAAAAAAAAGACAAATGTTTGAGTTTAGAGCTAAATGGTATTGAGAGTGGTGTATAGAGTTAGAATATGACACTTTTCTCTTTGTCCTCGTTTTTGTTTTATACTTCGAGATCGTGTTTAACCTGATTCGCCATGAATGGTCTTTCAATCTTAGGATTCGGCCATTACGTTTAGGCGGCTAAACTCACCGGTTTGAACGAGTAGTTGGTTTCGGCGGGGTTGACTTATAATTCTGCATTTAATCTCCTTTGACCGTAGATGTTTATTCCGATGAGCCTTTCAATTCAACATGTCACTTCGTTACTCATTTGGTCTCGTTTGACTTTTTGACTTCACTAGACTTTTTTATCATAGGTTTTACAATGACCAATTAATTAACTGGACCGGGATTTTAACCCTCACACCGATATACACAAACAAAATCCATGAATTCGGGTGTATACAGTGGCGAACCCAATAAGGAAGGAGGAGGTCATGTGACACCCCTTAAATTGATATATAATTGTTTTTGTACCTAAACACATAGGAAAATGTGTAGTGTACCTAAACACAGAGGAAAATGTGTAGCACAATTGGTAAATGAGTTTTATTGAACCCCCTCATCTTAGGTTCAAATCCTACTTTAAACCATTAATCATATTTTTATTTTTAAATTGACACCAATTAAAATTATTTATGGGTTCGCCACTGGGTGTATATATATATTATGTATCTTTAGTATATATGTCCAATTAAAAAAGATACACATTTGATATATAATTTTTTTGATTATCTATGTTAAACATATGTATTGCATGATAGTATCAATATGGATGGTGGACGCAAGTAATAAAGTTTATTTATCAATTTTCTGGATAGATAGAAGAACTTTTTGGAATATTGGACTAACTAATGAAGCAACATATTTAAGAAATTTATAGTTACAAAAAAAAAACATATTAAGAAATTTCGTAATTGGCCCACCATTTCTTTTTGAGTTTTTATTTACGTCATTCTTTTGGAGTTTTTGTTTCTATTTCCACCCATTTTTCAGATAAGCATCAAATCTCAACAACTTTTAAAGCCGCCGAGCACTAAAAGTATAAGACAGTAACAATACACTTCAATAATCGATCATTGGTGTCGACCAAATTTGACCAAACAATTTTTAAGATGTAAATCAAAATTATTAATTGATATCTAAATGTAAACTCTATGGTCGTTTTTAGGATTACCAAAAAACTATATAGTTTTTTTTTTTCGAAAGAAAAAGTTATTTAGTTTTAATGTGATATATATAACTTTATAAGAATTATCAAGGAAAATCAGAATTCGATTATTTTATGAAACATTTAATTTACGAAAGCCGTGGTCCAATGTTCCAACCAAAATTGGGTTAGGGATTACGTGAAAGTGACTAAAGAAAGCGATCTTTAAAGATTCACATAATCACATCTGTTGTTTTTCTTTTTTTACTTACGATTCACATCAGTTTTGTGTCCACAAAACACAGACACACACATATATATGGAGAATGGATTTTAGTAATTACGTAAATTTAAAGTTAAAAGAGATATTTGCGCAAGATATCACTTATTTTAAGTTTCATTAGTTTTTGTTATTTTTTGAAAGTACTAAAAAAATTTGTCACTTTTTCTCGTTAAATAACGATTATACCTCCATGAATCTACATTGTGTATCGTACACGAACATACACGCCGTACTGTACATGTGGTAAATTTGTCATGAACAGTAGAAAAGTGATAAATTTTTTTAGCACTTTAAAAAAATGACAAAAAACTAATGAAACCTAAAATAAGTGATATCTTGCGCAAAACTTCCAAACTAAAATGAAATGTTTGGTCTTTATTTTTTGGAGTATTTACACACATAGTCACTTTTTGAAAATTCTCTTAAATTTCTAACACTTTCTAAAACCCAAAAAATGATTTAACACTTTTCCTTGTAAAATGACGATTTTACCCCCTGTTCTATACACGTGTACTATACACAGTTTGCTTTTTCGCGGCACTGTATAAGGTTTGACTGGAAAATCAATGCATGTACAGTACACTGTACACAAAGTGCTAAATCCTTAATTAATTTTTAGAAAATGTTAAAAAATTAAGATAGTTTTGAAAAAGTGACAAAATAACAAATAATCCCTTATTTTTTGAACATTCGTAGAAAACATGTTATATGTCAAAAGAAAAAAACCGCTGTAATAGTATCTTTTAAAATTCATTCTCCAAAATTCGCGCAAACGGACCCAACCTTTTTAGTTAACAAATTGTGAAGGAATAGGATGTATGAGCACAAAGTTTATTTTTTGTTACTGAAAAAGTCAAAAAAATATGTCGATGATCTTCTTCTTCAGTTAATAACTTGATACTAAAAGCTAACAAATAAAATAAAACAAAATATATAAAATGAGCTTAATAAAAAGCAGCCACTTTCTCTTTGAAATTTTGGTGTTTGTAATTTGTATGGCTCGACCGAAATTAACGTCTACTTAATTATTTATCGAAATTTTCTCCCGTTGTTGACTTTATTTTCTAAACGCATTAGACACGTACGTCGAAAGTAATACTTTACAAAATTAAAGTGACTGACATAATGTTATTTACAAAAGTTATACTTGTAAAAAAAATAAAAATAACACTTCAAATGGACCAAACTAGATTATATAGTTTGATCCATTTGATCAAAATTGAAATAACTGTGAATGTCATAGTTTCGTATATATATATATATTAGAATTAAATAATTTCACTTGAATGATTAACCAATAACCACTGATTATAACAGTTTCATTAAGTCAATGTATCAATTAATTCTCACATAATAATTTTGTTTCCTTAATACAGTATATTGCTTCAATATCTTGTATGTGTGTGTTGACAAAAAAATATCTTGTATTTGTTTTAGGGCTCCAAATATATATATGAGAGCTGGTAATTACCACAATCTATACTTCATTTTTTGGAGGCAATATTGCTTCTTTTGCCTCCGCTGCTTTATCCCCAACGTACTTAGCTGTTTTCTTGCTCATATCCGTCGCCAAAACTTTGGCTTCACCGACTTTTTCGACGACGAAATCTTTAGCTTCACCGGCTTTTTCAACTACGAAATCTTTGGCTTTCTCCGTCATTGAAACAGCTTCTTCCTCCGTCTCTTTCGCTTTCTCCGTCACAAAATCCGAAGCTCTGTGAGCATTTTCAGCCACCGTGTCCATCGCTTCACCAGCTTTCTCAACAAAATAGTCTTTTGCTCTGAGTATCTGATCTAAAACCTCTTGTCCTTCATGTGCAGACACGTGTCCCACTTCGCTTCCTTTCTCCATCACGTACTTGGAAGCTTTCTCTCTTTCATTTTATTCGTGTGTGTGAAAATTTTACAAAATTATTACAAAATGGGTATTTATATTATAGATAACAAATTCGACCATGCTCGAAACTAAAAAAAAAAAAAAAACAGAAGAAAATCGAAACAAATAGACTTACGAGGCATTATCGAGCCATTTTGGATCGAGCTTTGAGTTGCCATCACCTTTCACGGTGGCCATGACCCACGACTTCTTACGGTGAGGTGCAATGATCATATTATTACGGCCAACTCTCAAAGCTCCACAGCCAACGCCGCTTCTCTTGCCTCCGCTGATCAAGAACGAAGAACCCAACCCACTAAGCACAGCTCCGGAGAAAGAAATCGCCATGAGAATTGATCTATTGCGTTTTCTCTTTAAGATTTGAGAAAAAGTGTGTTTTTTTGGGAGCAAAATAATCAAAAGGGAGGAGTTTAAATTAGTAGAGGGACAAAGTAAGAATCTTTACGTATAAGGAACCTCATAGCTAGGCTGACGTGGATTAGTTTCTAACCAATTAAAAGCAATGACATCCAATTTGTTTCCTTCTTAGTTCGACACAGAATCTGAGCTTGTCGTGCAAGATGTGCTTGATAGAGTTATGGTGAATATATTGAACCACTGTAGTTGTGGCTCATTGGCTCACGACAATTGAGAATGCATACGTGATTACGATTCATCATAATTCGATCAAGCGCATCATGCACCCTACGCTCAGATTCCGAGTCCAATGCACACATCTCTTCGTCGAGCAAAACCCACGGTCCTTTTAAAAATCACAATCCTTTTAAACAGAATATTTAAGAACTCGAACTAAGATTATATAACATTGAGCTTGTGAGTTTTGATTTATTTGTTTTAACTTCCGTAAAAATATCTTATGGAACTTGGAAGGTCTAATGTTTGGTAGAGAGTGGAAAAAGATACAAGCATAGTCGCATAGAGGTCACGTTACTCCTCGTATCTTACCTTCCTATATCGAATTAATATAAAAGGAAAAAAAATGTAAATGTATCAAAAGAAAAGAGGAATTAGAAAATAGAGAATGCTGTTTAGAAATTAGAGATAGAAGGGAACAGAAGTGCGTACATTCCGGTCGCATGTTTCTTTTATGGTTAGCCAATAATCTTAAAATGGACTATTTATAGATTAAATCTATACCGCGTAGATACAAATTTAAGTTTTGGATAGTTTTACAATGTAATTAGTTTGATTTTATTTAGTTTCGATTCTTTGGATTTGTTAAGGTTTATAACCAGTTTTTAATACTAAGGAGAAAACAAACATTATTCCAATAACACCTCCTAAAAACCGTTTGAACGAAACCGAATGCATCAAAGAAAACACATGAAATTTCAAAGCCAAGAACATAACATAACACAACCTTATTTCCTGTTAGATGTTTCTTGATTTGTAAACTCTATCCTCCTGTCTGAGCAACTAGCTCGGGATTTTATTTTAATTTAATGTACTAGATTTTAATCAGTTAAAAAAATTTAAGGTAAATTTTGAAATATATAAAATGAGCAAAGTTTTTTGTAGATTAAATTTTGAAATATATAAAATGGGAATGAAAAATCTATTATATAATGAGAGGGTTTTCTCTCATTCTAAGCTGTCCACATCAGCACTAAACTCCTCAATTAATGGACTCCACCTATTTAAAAATATTACTAATTAAAAACTGTGTTATTTTATTGTGTCACGTAACTTTCAATAATTGAAAGCTGTGTCAAATCTTACTAATCAAAAATATATGCGTGTGGTATTGTATTGGGTATTTTTTTGTTCATTTCTCGGTTTTTCATAGCTCTCCCAAAGAGATTATCAGAAACCCTATGGTTTGAGTTTTCTGAATTTTCCAGAAGATTAAAGTATCTTGTGGGTGTTCTCGAAAACAACTGATTAGTTTAGTTTGATTATAAATAAATATTAATTATTAGGAGAAAAGAGACGTCGGTTTATCAAACCCACGCTCAACCGCTTCTTACTTCTATTTTTCAAGTCGGTTTATCAAACGAGGTTAGAAAAAGGTCTTCTAACGGATATCGACATTAGAAAATAACTCCTAAAAAACAGCATATAAACAAATTTAAAAATATGAATGTAAATATGTAAAATAAATATAAAACTATAATTAAAATCACACAGTAGTGAAATACAAAATATAAACACATAAGAAAAGAACAATATTTCAACATAAGTTAATAACATAAGTAAGAGAAAACTGTTACTATATACAAACAAGAATAAAGAGAAAAAAGAAAACACACATACACATAATGCAAGTTTAAACATAAACCGAATATTAAACTAAATTTTGAAATTAAAAAAAAAGGTTTCCAAATAAATTACATAAAAACAAAAATAAAACATGAATGTAAATAAGGCCCGCGCGAAGCGCGGGGGTCAATCCCTAGTAAGATATAATTTAAGTGTTATTGATTCAAATATGTTGAATTTATGATTCTTATGTTTTTATTGAGAAGATAATATTTTGTTGGTTTGTTGTGCAATATGTGTTTTGGTGTTTATACCATATTTATAACCCGTGCAATAAGAAATTAGATTCAGATTCTAATATGCGCTGTGTGGGATAATAATTTTTTATACATTGTTTTTTGTGAAACTTATATTGAATAAAAAACATTATGTATACCAAACACTAACAAACATAGTTTGACTTAAATTTTAATGAAAAATTTCATGATTATGTGATTTTTGTAATCTTAAATGATAGCTACTTTTGTTATCTAACAAAAAGTAAACTGTTATAAAGGTTGTATGATATTACCAATGTTCAAAAATTCGCTAGGCGCTAATCAGACGGTTGAGTTGGGCCTAACGTGTGACGAAAATTTTTGGGATTAATCGTGATGAGTTTTTTGATGTCTTTTTAATATATTAACCCATTATAATTTATATTTTTAATATAATATTGTGCTCAAAATTGGATAAAACACATGAAAACAAATATTAGGTCCAATACATTATGATTTTCATTAAAATATGAACACAAGTTGGATTTATCAAATTTTAGAACCAACTAAATTATTTTAAATTAAAAAAAAAACTGGGTTAGACGGCTGTCTAGACGGAGATTAATCGACCTAGACGANAAAAAAAAAAAAAAACATAACACAATCTTATTGAAATATCAAACCGGAACCTCGTAGTCTACATTCAACGATCTCGTCAAACGTTTCCGCCATATGAGGAGTGAGATGATTCTTCCAATCACCAACTTCACCTTTCCTGAAGAATACATTAGAATCTACACCAAATCTCGTTGTCCCCTTCTTATTAACATCCAAGTTACTCAGATTACGCAAACTACACAGCTTTAAGATCTCCTCCACCGATCCACACTTTTCCTCTTCCTCGGTGAATGGACAATTCAAGAACTCGGCGAGTCTCTTGACTTGAACACGAGGATCCTCAATTATCTCCTCGTACCTCATAAAAAGAACATTCTCCTTATCTTCTAAGCTCCCTTTCCAATAGCTCAGCACATGTTCCCAATAGGGTCCATATAAGAGAACTCCTCTACAATATGCATCAAACATTAGCTCAAAAGTGGCTTCATCCATCTTGGTGCGATGCAACATGTTTCTATAATGCCAACCGGAGACGAACGTATCTTTGAGACCTCTACACACATACACGATTTTGCAAGGTGAGGAAGACTTTGTGGTGGCTTCACGCAATGCGTTTAAGTGCATGTGTGTAGAAAAGATTATAGGAGAAGGAAACTTTGTGAGATCCGGAGTTTGGTTACTAGCGTATAATTCAAGCTCAAGAAATGGAACAAGGTCATGAGGGTTATGTGAGAGCAAAGGATGGATTTGGGGATTTTCGCGGTATTTTTCTCTATGGACAACGGCGAAAACTAAGGATTTGAGCCAAGTGGTACCACCTTTGGGCAAAGAAGCAAGGGTTATATCGGTGTTTCGTGGCCGGAAATGTTTTTGGACATCAAGAACGCCTTGGAGTGTGTTGGGATAGTACCAACAACCTTTGTAGTTGTAGAGACTGTAACCCATGAAATCTTTGTCTGAAGGAAGAGAAGAGATCAAGTTCTTGGTTTCTTGGCTAACCTTGTCGTCTTTCATGTAGTTTGGAAGGTGAAGTTCTTGAGAAGCATCCATTATTGTGATATTTTTTCTGTGTACAGAGAGAGGATAGTGTATAAAAATGAGAAGATAAAATAGTTTATATATAGATATGTGGTGCTTTGGACAATTCGGTGTCACATGTTTTGTTTTGAGTCGATAAAATTCGGTGTCACATGTTTTGTTTTGATAAAATTCGATGTCACATGTTTAGAAATGTTTATAGACAAGACAAGTGTTAGGGTTTGTACGTCCTAAGCCACACATAACCAATCCACTATGTCCTGTTTTTGGATTCAACAATCTTATCTTCAAAAGAAAGCGAGATTCTCTTTGACATCCGAGGCTTTTTTTTTATCAAAAGAAAACTATGATCGAATTTTTGTTAAATACCATTCTTAAGAAGCCAATTCCGATTTGTACTTTGTTAGTTATTTTCAACTAAAATAAAAATAAAAAATAGGGAAATCTAATTTTTTTTTAGTATTACTAGACTAACCTTCGTACCAAAAATATTATTTTTGTCTTTATAAAGAAAAACATAATTACAAAATCGTCATTACATTTCATTTGCTACATAGGCAAACGTTAGTTTTATAATTTACAGAAAAATCAGTGCGCAGAAAAACACAAGTCTATCATTCTTTGACAGTAGACTTGTTTGATTTTGGTCAATTAAATTTTTGGTTCGTTGATTTGTTTGATATATGGTAGACTTATTTTAACTAGGGTTGAGATTATTAACCGAATTGAGCTAACCGAACCGAAGTTTTGTAATTAAATTCGGTTATGGTTCTGTTATCTTTCGGTTATTTTTGGCAATGCTTAAAATTAATTTCGGTTCTCGGTTCGGTTTGGTTAACCGAAATTTTTTAAAAAAAATTTGCAAAGTTTTTTTTGAATTTTTTTCGAAAATAACCGAAAATATAACCGAAACTATTTGAATTAAACTGAATTTTCCAACATTTTGGTTATTTTCGGTTATAAAAAAAATAACCGAACTACCCGATAACCGAACCAAACCAAACCGATATTTTATTCGGTTATTTTCGGCATGATTTTTGAAAACCAAACTAACCGAAAAACCAAACTAACCAAACCGAAATAACCGAATTCGCAGGCCTAATTTTAATGATGCGGTAGATATATTTATTTTTGTTAGATATATTGTACGTCTTTGATGGTAGATTTGTTTATGAGTTGGTAAACTAACGATAAATGTTTGACTTTTTTGGTAGATTTATTGACAATGGTGGTGGATTAATTTTACAAAACGGTAGACTTATTTCTTTTGGTGGTAGAGTTAATCAGTGTGAATTATTTTTTCGTGACGGTAGATTTGTATTGGCAACGGTAGATTTTAAAAAATTTGGTAGATTTAAAAAAATTTGGTAGATTTTTTGTAATGGTGGTAGATATAAAAACGTCTAACATCTCAGTGAATTCGTTTTGTAATGGTGGTAGATTTAATATTAAGAACGGTAGATTTAAAATATTTGGTAGATTTATTGTTAATTAATGGCGGTAGATTTAATAATTTTTTTGGTATTTACTCAGATAACTTTCAGTTGGTAATTTTTTTGAGAAATAACATTTTTGCCCTACACTAAAACTCAGATTTACAAAAAAACCAAGCACCCAAATATGTTAAGTATAAGAATTTTTTAGTGTTTGATGGTAGATTTATTTTGTTATCCTCCCCTTTTTCTGGGTTAAGATTAATCTTGAACTTATATGTCTTATTGGTTCTCTTAAACATTCATTTTATGTCTTTTTAGTTTTCTTTTGTGAAATAACTATCTTTTAACTTATGGTCTTTTGGTTCTTATTTGTGTTTACTCTGGTATATTTAACTCAAATTACATTAAACTTTGAACATTACAATGTCAAATGACACATCAAAAATTGTAGTAGTGCTTTTATGAAGGATGTTTCTGGAAATATGGCATATAAGCTTTGTAATTTTTTGGGTTTGTACTCGTTTGTTTTCAGTATTGGTTTATAGAATAGATATGTGTTTTTCGTCTATATTATTGGTTGTGTCATGTCTTTTCGGTTAAAATCTCACTCACTTTGGTTAGCAAAGTGAAAGTAAAGAAAGTGAATGATAGTAAACATGGTAGAAAAGATGAAATGTTTGACACATGACTCAGCGTTTTGCAATAATTATAATTTGAAAACAATACCATCATCTAAAATCTAATTATCATTTGTATACAAATTCAAATATAGATCTACCATCAAAATAATAATAAATCTACCATCATTTGAAAACAAATCTACCATCATTTCGAAAATAAATATACCAAATCCAAATCTACAATTCGTAGAAGAACACGCCGAAACGATGCCGAAAATCTCGCAGGAGACATGTCTACCATCGCGAAGGCCATAAATCAGTCGAGAAGACACTAAAAAGAAGCCGGAAATCTCACCGGAGACATGTCTGGCGTCGCGAAGCCTATAACCTGTCAGAAAAAAGAAAAAATCGTTAACAATATGTCTACCATTAGGTTAACAAAATCTAATAAACAAATCTAACGTCATATACCGTCATATATATACAAACTACCGTCATATACATACAAAGTACTGTCATATATATACAAAGTAGCGTCATATATAAATAAATCTACCAAACTCACCAAACCATATATCTCTTACTAATAAATCTACCACCACGCGTTACAAAATCTACCACCAAAGAAATGCAAAATTTAACATTCCTCACCTGAAAATCCAAACCGAAAACAAGAAAGAAAACTAGGTTAACGGAGACCAACAGCGCCACCTCCATCGAGCCACCGTCGAACCTTAGATCGGTAACCTTTGTCTTGCGCCTCCGGCGACGAGTCATTCGAAGACTGCTTCGCCAAAAATCTACTCGCCTTCGCCGCATCTCGCTTTTTCGGAGCTACCCCACCGCTGCACCACTGCCATAATCAACAAAGGCACCACCGCCGACTCACCACCACCGGAGACCACCTACAAAGGCACCACCGCCGGAATCAACAAAGGCGGCTAATAAAAACTAAATATAGGTTTAGAGAGAAGTGAGAAAGAAGAGGAGAGAGAAAAATGTAAACCAGATTTTATGTTTTCTTTTTTCTATTTTTTTATTTTATTAAACATTTTTTTTTCATTAAAAAAATCAAAGATAAATACATAATAGCATTTTCGTAATATAATAGAACATATTGATATAAGAGACATTGACCAACCTTTTAAGGTTAATCTAGTAAGACCTCAATTCTTAGAAGTTAGTCTAGTAATAAACCCTATGTATAAGGTTAGGTTGATGAATTCTCTCTAAAACATATGACAGCTCCATCGCGCAAGTGAGCTATGCTTATAGACACGCTAAGTGGTTAGTACATGGGCACATCATGGGCTCATCTGACATGAAAAATGCGGATTTAACCGGTTATAATATATTTTATTAATCGGATTTTTGCATGTAAAGTCACTTATTTAAAGTTTCTAAAATTTTTTAGCATTTTTTGAATTTATTTAGGAAAATAACACTTATTTCACTATTTATAACAATTTCACATTTGTACAATATGGCGTATTAGCATATGAACGGTACAGGGTATACATAGTGAAAGGTATTTTTGTCATTTACGCGATAAAAGACAAAAACAAAATATATTAAAAGAAAAATTGAAATAAATGACAATCTGTGCAATTATGTATAAAAAAGTAAGTAATATTGCTTCATTTTATTCATACAAGAACAAAAATAATTAAAAACATAGACAACAAAAAACAAAACTCACAAAGATTGAAGAAAATATAATAAAAGCAAAACGAAAACATAACAGAAGTATCAAAGATTGATTCAACAAGAAAATTTCAGACCAGAACCTTGAAACTTCTCTTCAATGGTTCTATCTATTTGCTTTTCCAAGGACTCAGTCAAAGTATCTCTCCATCCTCCAATCTCTCCTTTTCTAAAGAAAGCTTTAGTCTCCATTCCATTTGGCAATTTCCCTTCTCTATTAACTTCCAAACTACTCAAACTCTCAAAACTACACAACCTCACAATATCTCTCACTTCTTCATCTCCAATAAAACCACATTCCAAGAACTCAGCGATTCGCTTGATCTCATCTCCGGTCTGCTTCTTGAGCTCTTCGTAAGTGACAAACAAGACCTTGTTCGGATTCTCGCGGCTCGCGTACCAATACTCCAACACATGATCCCAAAAGGGTCCACCAATAAACTTCCCTTCACAAAACGCTTCAACCGCTTTTTCAATCGGATAATCCGCGGTTTCCTCAGGAGCAAGCTTCTTCCCAAAATGCCATAAGGAGACAAACATGTCCTTAGGGTTCCTACAACAGTACACAATCTTACAAGACGAGCTCTTAACGGATTCGGGTAGCGAAAGATGTGATATGTGCGTGTTCATGAGTCTTGGAGAAGGCAACTCGGAGAAATCGAAATCTGGAGATTCGTAGTAAACTCCTTCCAAGAAGGGCACGAGAAGATGCGGATTGGTAACCAGAAGGGGGTGATTACCAGAAGAAGAAGAAACTGGAAACTTGTGTCGGTTAATGAGGGCAAAGACAAGAGCTTTTAACCAAGTGGTACCTGATTTAGGATTGGTGACGAGGATAATGTCGGAATCTTGGGCTTCAAAGTATTTTTGGCAGTTCAAGATTCCTCCTAACAGAGCTTGTGTGTGCCAACGTCCTTGGAATTGATACATTTGGTTCACCAACCAACCTTTCTCGCTTGGAAGAGAAGAAATCAGATCTCTTGTTTCTTGTGTCAGATCTTCATCTCCCAAGTAATCAGGAACAGATGATGATGATGATGATGACATTGTTAAGAGAATATATAAATCTTGAAAAATGTCTAAAACTATGAGATGTTTTTTTCTTAAGCTCTATTGCATCTATGAGAGTAATGCTTGTGTGCTTTTTATATATGCATTGCTGTGTTGAGTAAAAGTTTGCTCTACAAGTAAATAGCACAATACTTTCGATTTTTCTTTTGGTCCTATAATATTATTTTTGGTGGAATGGTCAACACATCCTTTACTTGAAGATCACGTAGGAATAATATCTAAAGTTTTACAAAAAGAAACAAAGAGAATCACGACTCTAATAATGTCTAAGATAAGCGGCAGCATATTTTAGTCAAATATTTTACTTGCCGTTTTGCGCACAGACAAAGCAAACTAAACGGATCAAATAGATTGAACAATAATAATTAAGCTACGGACTTTTGGTCTGCTTTCATATGATAACAAATAGATTGAACATCATTTTTTTTTTTTGTCAAGGGCTTATACGGACCGGCCCACTTGGCCCATTAACCTCACAAGGAGGAGCCTGGGGATCAAAACCCCGATGCTTGGAAAGGTCTATAAATGAATATAGTGTCTTTGATGTCCCCCAAAAAAAAAAACTGAGCAAACTAAGGTCAAATCAAAACCGGATACAACACAGTTCAGGCCAGTTTGGTCCATTACAACAACCTTATTTGTTTGTATTGATGCATATCAAAACAACAAAATCACAATGATGGAAAGAAAAAGCTCAATAAACAGAGAAAACAAGTTTAAGCAGAGAATCTAAAAGCAGAACCAATTAGTTTCTGCTCAGTGGTTTCATCTATTTCCTCTGCTAATAAAGGAGTCAAAGTATCTTTCCATCCTCCAATCTCTCCTTTCCTAAAAAATGCCTTAGTCTCCATTCCATTCACTAACTTCCCCATTTTATTAACCTCCAACTTACTCATATTCTCAAGACTACACAACTTTATGATATCTTCCAAAACTCCATTCTCAATCTCTCTCTCTGTAAAAGAGCATCCTAAGAACTCAGCGATCCGCATCACCCAATCCTCGGGCTTCTCTCTCATCTCTTCATACATAACAAAGAAAACTTTTTTCGGGTTTTCTCGGCTCTCTTTCCAATACTCCAAGGCATGATCCCAAAAGGGTCCATAAACACTTGACCCTCTGCAAAACCCTTTCACCATTTCCTCCATTGTACACCCAACCATCTCCTTAAGAATCAATTTTTTCATGAAATGCCAAAGCGACACAAACGCATCCTTCGGGTTCCTGCAGCAATACACGACTTTGCAAGACGACTCCTTAATGGACTCGGGGAGCGACCCAAGAGGAATGTGTGTAGAGAAGATCCTAGGAAAAGTATCTTCAGTGTGAAAGTTGAAAGCTTCGATAAAGGGCACGAGGGAATGCGGGTTGTTATCGAGCAGAGGATGAGATTCTAGAGGAGTTTGGAATTCTTGTCTGTGAACCGAAGCAAAGACGAGTGCTTTTAACCAAGTTGTACCTGATTTAGGACTGCTTACGAGGATGATATCTGAATCTCTGGCCTGAAAATGCTTCTGACTGTATAAAACACCTTCTAAGAGGTTTGGTGGGTACCAAAATCCTTGGTATTGGTAGAGATACTCTGCAAAAAAGCTTCTGTCTTTTGGAAGACACGACAGCAACTCCTTGCATTCTTGGCTAAAATTAGATTCTGCTAATAACTTCGAAAGAGTAGTTTTGGAGTTTGTCATTGATTGTAAAGTAGTTTGAACAAAATGCTACAAAGCACATGACTTTATATAGGATATCTTGAAATTATGTTGTTCAATTTTGGTCAAATGTTAATTGAGAGTTAAGACTTAGAAATTTTGGTCATTGGTTAATTAAAAATAAAATTATGATAAAAATGAAACTATATACATATAATAATATGGAGAAGAGCATTTACTCAGCTAAATTTATGAATATTTATTTCTCACTGATTTTTTTTATATAAAAGCAAATCTATGAAAATGTGAAATTTGTTCACTTTATTTCTCTTTTTTATTATTATTTTCTTTCCAAAACAATTATATATGATTTATAATTAAGTAATATATTTGTGTATACTTATAATTCTAGAACACATGTCAAAATCCTACATGTGTTATAGATAAAAATATATTTATTTTTGTGTTTTATAAGTAATGATAAAAATACACTATTATAGGATGTGTTCAATGTAGCTGCATAAAAGGTGAGAAAGCTATTGTCTTTCCTCATTAAGCACAAACAAACAAGAACATAAA
This sequence comes from Eutrema yunnanense, assembly GCA_002933935.1. Classification (NCBI taxonomy): domain Eukaryota; kingdom Viridiplantae; phylum Streptophyta; class Magnoliopsida; order Brassicales; family Brassicaceae; genus Eutrema; species Eutrema yunnanense. Next base: position 1,325,165 of record PKML01044849.1, on the reverse strand, counting down.
AAAAATGTACTTTCTGGATTATTAAAGAGTAAAGATCGAAGAAAAGAGAAGAAAGGCCAAACTTTTTTTACTAGAATAAGAAAGCAATTGCAATTTTCTACAGAAGTTCCAGATGTAATACCATTCATCATGTTTAAAAGTATTGCAACAGAGAGATATCAGAGTCTGCTGCTTTTAAAGTTCCTCAGCAGCAAGAAGTCGCTAAATTCTCTGAAAATATTCCATACTATATGATCCTACTTCTCGCGACAAATCCCAAAAACATACCAACCTTAACAAGATCCTAGAAAATGTATCCGAGAGGCGGAAAAAAAAGAAAACTCACTTTTAATCATTCGACATCAGCACCTCCCAATAGGTATGATATTGGTGCATCATCTCCAAGCAGTGGAATGTACTCTGATCCTCGCACGTGAACGCTGAAGCAAGCTAATAAACAAACAAACAAACAAACAAAAAAGAATTACAAAAACGACATAAAGCAGAAGCAACACTGAAAACATGTTTGCTCAGATGCGTATATGAAATTTGTTTATACCATTCTCTATTTTGATCACACTCTGAAGCATAACTTCCATCTTGGATTTCATGTCGTAACTGTCATCCATCTGTGGCACGACTAGCATAAGTTCCCTATGAATCTGTCGAACAAACTGGCAAATCCGCTGCGCGAATTCGATTTCACCATCTGATATTCGACCAATCGCCATCCTCATTAGCTCTCCAGTCAAATCGGCAAGCTGTGTAAGTTAAAAAAAAACAATAAGCAACCACAATTCATAAATCCAAACAATAACGAAATCTTTTGACGGATAAACATAAGTCAAGAGAGTCTAAATACCCCAAGAATATAGTCAAGGATATTGATCTGCAGCGGCTCTACTGAAGGGTCACTAAGCGGTAAAAGTGTTGCGTTAATCTCATCGAGAGTAAAGAGCGTCCCAGACAAACAAAACTTATAAAACGTTGCAGCTTCAACATATTCCTGCACCTGTAGTAAGTTACCCAACACAAACATATCAATTAAAATCGTTAACCAAAAGTTTCCAAAGATTCAATGGTTTGGTCTCACAGACCCCTGGGGAGTAAGCTCGTCTCAGCTTCCAAAAATCAGTCCCTTGAAGCTCTTTCATTAGCCGAGAAAAATGTTGATCTCTCACTGCTTCTAAATCTTTCCCTGCTTTCTCCAAAACCTCCTCTTTGTTGTCTTTACTGAGTCTGCCACATAACAGAGAAGAGAAAGAGAGTTTAAACCAATAGTAAAGTCATCACCATAATAGCAACAAACATGAAAACAAAAGCCAGAGGGTTTGATGTTGTTGTTGTTGTTACCTGTGAACCTGAAAGATAACTTTTTTACTGTTCATAGTGATATCACGACTTGCCTTCACCACTCTTTCTCGCTTCTCATTCTACAAAGATAGCGAAAATGCTACTTGTTATACCCCCGATTCATTAAGGTTCAGATTTACTAAACGACGATAAACAAAACCCACCCTCGGAACACAAGAATCAAAATTTGCAAGTTTCAATCTTTTTCAACAGCAGATAAAACCCAGAAAAAAACATCGAGCTTTTCTATGGAAAATTGAAAAGGAACTTACGAAGTTATTGAGATAATCAGCGTATGTAGAGAAAGCATCTTTCATTGAGGATTCGGTACTCATCGTCCTAGCTTTCTTAACCAATTGCTCAGCCCCAGTCTCTGCAACTACACACAAAGAAATCCAAAACCCTTGTTACGAATTTGCACTAAATAGACCGCTCAAAGTCATAAATGCGTTAACAAAATGCATACTTTGATGGAGTCGTTGAGGTTTTAATTTGGGAGCCATGAGCATAAAGGCTACTCTTTGGAACGCCGATGAACAACCCAACCACATCTGTCTGCTTTCTCCGATCCACGCTCCAAGTCCCAAAGGGGTTATTCGAGATGCTCTATATTCTATTTATATATCTAAACTCTATAACATAGACATCAGGTGCTGTGGTGTAGTGGTTATCACGTTTGCCTTACACGCAAAAGGTCTCCAGTTCGATCCTGGGCAGCACCATATTTTTATTTTTTTTATCAACTTTTACATTAAAACGGCCCATTTAGATGTTATAAAAGAAACATGATTTTAGTATTATACTAGTGTGTGCGTGAACACAATTTTGTTTTAAAAAATTTTGGTATGATATTATTTTAGTTTTATTAGTATGATTTTTAATGGATTTGTCTCTATTAGTTTAAGAAATATGTATTGTTTATTGGGCAATTCTACAAAATAGCACAAAAAAACTAAAAGTTCTCAAATTTAGCACTCAAGGGTGAAAATCACAAATATAGCACCAATTTTCACAATATTAGCACAAATTTAATATAAAAATGACTTATAATCATTTTCAATGGGAAAAAACTAAACCCTAAATTGGAAATAGTGAACCCAAACATAATGTTTAATTCTATTTTAAATTTATTTTTGGTAAATAAGTATTTTAAAATAATTAATTGTGCTATTTTTGGTATTTTAAATTTAGGGTGCTAGTTTTGGAACAAAAAATAATTTTTGTGCTATTTGAGGGTATTTCTCTTGTTTATTCTTAAGTTTTTTTTTCCTTTCTTAATTTTATGTTTATTTATGTATTTGTTTAGTGAGTGATCTACAATTTGAATTTTTTTTTGTTGACTATTTATTCAATTAGTTAGTTTTTAAAAATTAAGTTTTTGTCATTTTAAAGTGTAGGGAATTGTATATTTTTTAACCCAACTCAATACTAATAATATAAATACTTCGAAATAGGGTTAGTTTTGAATAGTCCGAAAGTTACTTCGAATACTAATAAAATGAAAGTTAGTTTTGTGAATTTAGAATTCTCCGAACTTTTGAAGAAAAAAATACTTCGAAATAAATCACAGTATTTTTATCTATTTTTACCTAAAACCGAATACTAATATAATGTTGAGAATTTACTATTATTCATCTTCGATGATTCAGTGTTGGTGATTACAAAATGAATCTAATTTTATTTGAAAAACGATTTAATTTCTATCACTAATTTACTATCAAAATCATCGTAGATGTATAGGTTAATGAGAACATTTGAGATAATATGAGCCAATTTGAAAAAATATAAGAAATATGGGGTCGAGCGTCGATTCAAACATTTAGAGAGAGAGAGAGTTATTGTGAATAGGATTATCCTGTAAAAAAACATTACCCACTGCTCTAAAATCCTCGTCTTCTCCGATATCTTCCCCCATCGCCGGT
>PKML01044849.1:1271144-1320491 GCA_002933935.1 Eutrema yunnanense | reverse complement strand
TATATATATATATATATATTATAAATGTGTTAAGAAATTAAATATTTATAAAAATTGAAATATATTAGGATAATCCAGTTTATTAAACCTATTATTATTTCAATGAACTATATTCATATAAGTTTATAATTTTCTGGTTTAATTTAGAATATGAACAATGCCTTTTCAAATTCTTTTCATAATGTTAAAACCAAATTTATAATTAGTATGTGTATGAAATATTTATCAAAAAATTGTGTATTAAATTCGCAATTAAAAATTATTTAAAAAAAATATGATGTGGTAATGATGTAGAAAATAAAAAACCAAATTTTTTTTTTTCAATTTTGAGCAAGAGGCGTAGCTTGAAAGAATTTTTATTGTGTTCTTTATTTTTTTATTAGTTTTTTTATCATGCTAAATTGTGTGGTGACTGCTGAGGTGGCAGATGATGTGTCTTCACCAAAAGAGAGAAAAGCTTTCTTTATATATATAGATATTTTAAAAATGCATGAGAAAATGGAAAAATGCTTTAGTACACTTGGAAAACGTAACACAATTGGAAGAAGTCACAGCCATAAAAAACTTTATATTTTTAATTGGTTAGAAAATAGTCTTTTTTTTTTTTTTCCTTCCATCCAATGTTATATTAATGAAACCAAATCTGAAACAGAAAGATACAAATACATGAGCTTCATCACCAAACACCTCTAAACACTTGAGGTCATAAACAAAATCGAACAAACCGAAAACATAGTCCAAGAAAGTTACATAAGAGAAAACCGACGGAAAAAAGAGAATATCTTCAGAGAAAAAACACCCAAAAAAAAAGATATAGTGAAAACACAAATAACATAGACTAAAATACTAAACAAAGAAATCGTTGTAACTTCATCACAACCACAAGATTGCGGTTGTAGTTTCACCGAATCGGTTGCTTCCATGCTTTTTTTTTTTTATGGGACCAAAGTGTAAGTTTATGCAATTGTATGACCTATATCGTTTCTTTTAAATAATATTTATATTTTATAAACAAAAAACAAAAAAAATACTAAACAAGGAAACACAAACCGAATGAAAGCCCAATCGCCAAAGTGTAATACAATGAACCAAAATTCGATAAGAGATTGAACAAACGAACACCAACTCATTTCTCCTCAGCCACGAAGATGCCAAGCCAATCAAATCGCCGCTTAAAAACGGAAAAACAAAATTTATTCCTATATTTTTGAAACTTCCGGTCTTTAGAGGGTTCGGAAGCTGCTCCAAAACTCAGCTCACTTATTCAACAACACAATTATGATTAGAAAATAGTACTCCCTCCGTTTCATATTAGTCGTCGTTTTAGACCTTAAATTTTGTTTCATATTAGTTGTCGTTTAAATACAAATGTTTATTCATATTCTTTTAGCTTATTAATTAGTGTGATCATAGTATATAATACATTAATGAGGGGTAAGCAGAAAATTGAATTATTTTCTTAATCTACGTAAAACAACCTAGAACGACAACTAATATGAAACGAGGGAGTAATTTTTATTATGTTTGCCAAAATTATAGCTAATACATCTAAAATATACCTTAACTATTGCATTAATATATATAATTTTTTAAAATATCTACTGTATATATCTAGTATATTCTAGAACACTGACAGCATTCAATCGTAAACTCTTTCGAACCTCATTCATTCGAACCATTTTCTTCGATATATTTTTAATTATCTCGTTTAAACTTGATTAAAAAAAAAAAACTTGATCACCACCAGTCGAAGCCATTAATTTTCCCTTAATTAATTACTAGCTTGTTGGCCAAACAAAAAAAAAACCATTTTTATTGCTTTCGAGAAGTTAAAAGCTAGAATTATGATTTCGAAAATAAGCGGCCGAAACGTTATACGCTTGGTTCACACGCACATAAGATTCCAAACAAACGCAACTCGTAACCAATCGCTTCTACACGCCACTTGTCGCGTTACAGTGACAAAGAGAGAGATGGTGACACTGATCGTAGCCACCACCTCCGACCCAGCGTCGATCATTCCCGCGGCGGCGCTTCTCGCCATGCCGGAATGGACCGCCGGACCCATCTTGCCGCCGGTATCTATTTGATCGTCTATCCGCCGCCGGTTTTGGTTTTCTCTCGTCTGATTCATTATTTTCCGAATGTTTTCAGGACATCAAGAGCTTCACTAACCAGCAAACGAGAGTGATTCAACACGATGGATCTATAGTGAAAGAAGACGATCTCGATTTACGGTGGGAAGAAGCAACTGGTGAAGCTGTTGACGAAGTCATCTTCCTCAGCCGTCACACCGCCGCCTCGAATCGCCCTGCTCTCACTGTTCATCCGATTGGTATGCAAAAATCCGAAATTTCTATCTGGGTTTTCTTCGTTTTGGGTTTCTGAAGGAAGTTTGTTTATATTTGAAGGAGTGCTTCACCTAAAAGAAGGAGAATCGCCGCCGCAGGGAGGACGGCCAGGGTGGGCGGCATTAGTAAACCCTAGAATTGGTCCATGGTTGCGTCTTTTGAAGAAAATGGCTGAAGCTCATAGCTTAGTTCCTGAATTTGAGGTATCGTTTGCTGTTTGCTTTTGCTTTTTTTTTTCTCAGGAAATTGGAAGTAAAGTAAATTGCTTTATGTGTGGATGTAGATAACATTGGAAGGTACTCATCATGGACCAATAGCTAATAAGCCAACGATGTTCTTGGAGATTGGTGAGTTTCTTTCTTTCTTCATTTTTTCTGAATTGAAAAGCTCTCTGCTTTCTTTCTATTACCCATTTCTTTTGTATTGTGTAGGAGTTGTTACTTCTTTCTTATAATCGGTCTCTGAGAATGCTTAGCTCATGTGTGTCGACAATTCCTGATTCTAATACAATAATCGTTGGTTTGTGTATATGTAGGTAGTACAGAGGAATACTGGAAGAGACAGGACGCAGCTCAAGTCATGGCTCTTGTAAGTGAAGAAAAGTTTGCTACTTTAATGGTTTCGGGAGGTAGAACAAGGTCGTTGCTCTTGTTTCTTGTTGCTTCCTGTATATTTAAAGACTTCTTTGAGTTTAAAGTTTGCTTCTAATCATCAATACCTACTTAACAACAACTTTCGAAGCTCGTGACTTGCCAGTAGCTTTTAGTGTTGATCACTTCTTTGTTAATAGTTCCATTATATGTAAATATCTAAAATCTTGCTTCCATTTAGTGAAAGCATTGTGATTTGTGATTCAGTTAATGTGGGAAGGACTTGGGCTAGGAGGCGGTGAAGCCGTGGGCAACTGGAACAGGTATGCATACCATTGTAGCTTGTTTTTACCTCGACATAAAGAAAGACAGTAGTAACAATCTAAACTAATGTGAATCAATTTGGTGGACAGTGAATCCGGAAAGAAGAAAGTTCTTCTAGGGATCGGAGGTGGACATTATGCTCCTCGTCACATGGATGTAGTTTTGTAAGTTGTCGAGCACTCTGAGTATAACATTAAATCCGTTCTCTGGCTGATTTTTTTTTTTGGTGCGTTCTTCAGGAAAGAAGGTATCTGGGTAGGCCATTTACTTTCTGGATACTCATTACCAATGGAAGAACCAAAACCTGGAGAGAATCACATTGGTGGAACTTGGAGACAATCAATCAAAGCAGCATTTGAAGCTACTAAAGCATCATTCCCCGGAGGCGAGATCTTGGCTCATCTTGATCAAAAGTAAAGTCTAAAATCATTCTCCTCTAGATTTGTTGTTTGCCTTCTTGATCCCCGCGCATGGATTACAAGTAAAGAGGGTTTTTTTTTGTTTTTGTTTTTGTTTTCAGGAGCTTCAAAGCGTGGCAAAGGAAGGCCATTACAGAGTTCTTGGCAGAACAGAACATCAATGTGGGGAAGCCAAACGATTTCACATAAACTGTGAGACTCATTAAACGTATTCAAGATCTGAGTTTTGGTTTATTGATTCAGAATCTATCATTAGATGGGTTTAGATTATTTTAAAACTGGTACAATTCATCTATAAGCCCTTTTTAAGTTCCCTTTCAGATTCACATAGCAGAATAATAAAACATGGAAAAAAAAACAAGAAAGACAATAATACAGGAGAAATGTGGAATAAAACAGAAGCTGAGTTGAGTTTTGTTTGTCTCTTTTCAAGTTTTCATAGTTGAGACCTTTTGAGTTTTTCAAAATGTCACTTTTGTGTGTCTTTTAGTCAGTGTCATAGTTGACTTGACTTGGGTTTTGGATGGGAAATTCGTTTGAGTTTTGTGGTTTCTGACTTCGTCTGAAGATTCACAAATTACATTTTGAAAATTTAGTTGGCTATGAATAGAGTTAACTCGTGAACTTGTACACTATTATCTTGTCAATGTAAAATATCTAAAAAAACCTTTATAGTGGAGAAGATCTATCATTTGATATTTCGATAATTGGTAAAAGAAATGTTTATTTTTAGATACATCATTGAAGATTTAGACCTTTTTTGTTAATTTTCAAAGCAAATGACCCGAAATTTTCTAAACAAAAACAACTATAGATTGGTCATTTTTGCACTTTTATTTATCAAAAAAGTAAACAAAAAACATCATTTTATTCAAAATCCCCAGTGATCGACTACAACAACTATAGATTGGTCATTTTTGCACTTTTGTTAGTGCTTTTCCTTTTTCTTCATTTCCTCGAAGAGGAGGAGAAATTATCATTTGGTGATATGAAAATCAGATAAAGGACCACTTTGTTGCCTTTTTTTCTTTGTGGTTCATATACTTTTCTTATGGGTTTTTGAACTACTTGTGTATGTGTTTGGAATAATAACTTTAATCATTTTTTGACCCAAAAAAAAAAACTTAAAGATCATCCATTCAAAAGTTATGTATTAACATTCCGGTAAGTTAAAATCCTACATCACGTAGAATCTGGGGAATTTGTGAAATAACGTGACTTCTGTGCATTTTTATAGAAATCTAACAAATAGATGACATGATCTAATGCATGCACCTAGTAATGTATTGAAAACCATTCCGACTTCAATGGATAAATTTAATGGCCCAAAGCATATTTGAAAATGGTAGCCTATTTTAAACTGTAAAATACATTTCTATAAATATATATAATTGTTTCTATATAAAAAAATATAAAATAATATATTGGTTGAGTTCTATATCAACTTTTATATGAATATTAGATAGGTAGTTGATATTTTTCTCTAAATCAAATATTTGATTTTATCAATAATTAAAAGTTTAGTTTTTAATTAATTTATTTGAACTATTATTATTTGGTAACTTGAAATAAAAAGAAATATTTGCATCCAATGTCACTTAATTAAAACATAATTTGTATTCTAAGATGGAGGTATTGGATGATTGAATTTAAGAGAATGCAAATGAATTTAAAATCAATTGATTTTGAGTAATTTAAAAGTTTTTTGTTGGATTTAATGAATTCTATCAAAATGACAACAAAAATGTTCGGAATTGACTCTTACAATTTTTTATTGAAATTCCTATCAAATAACAATATCATCAATATTGCAATAAAATTGAATAACACTAACATTTAATAGAATTAAGAAATCAAAAAATTGAATAACATTAGAATTTAAAGTAATTTAAAAGAATGATTATAAATATCTAATTCAATAACACATGAATTTTAAAAAAATCATGAAATACAGTAGAATTTTATAGAAAGTCTAATTCTTTTAATTCTTTAATTGAATACCACCCCCTAACACTTTCTAAATTCTGAAAAAAAACAATTAACACTTTCTTTTGTGAAAAAACGATTTTGCTTATGTTTGTTATTGGTATGTGTATTGTACACGGTTGATTCGCACAGTATTGTATGTTAAAATCTTACATCAGAATTTGTAAAATAACGTGACTTCTGTGCATTTTATAGAAATCAAACAAATATATGTCATGGTCTAATGCATGCACCTATTTGCACATATATATTGAAAATCATTCCGACTTCAATGGATAATATATTTCTGTATGAATAACATGCATTCATATCATAAACCGAGCAAATATGTTTGTTACGTCTACTAAGAATTGATTACAACCTTTAAAATATGTTCCATAATATTTTCAAACTTTTTAAACTTTATAAAAATATACTCAAATATCATACACTAATATATATATATATATATATATATATATATATTTTATTTTTTGTTAAATCCTGGAGTGATCCTAAGCTCTTTGGGTCTAGACTAATTTTCAGGAGGCCTCACATCCGGGTTCACGCAATTGTTTAAGAAATTGCGCGGCTAAGTAGCCAAAGCGACTCGAAACCGGGTGGGGAGAATCCACATAGACATCTATTGCCACTAATATAGACAATTGTTTATTTTATTTTATTTTGTTAGATATATATCATACACAAAAATGAGTCATAAAATCCTTAAAAAAAATTACATTCCCGTTTGGTCAATCAAAAATGTTGATTCAAAATGATACTAGCTATAAGTTTATTAGAAAATTTGTTTAACGAATACATGAACGTATTCAACTATATAATATAACTACTTTATCCAAAGCAAAAAAAAACTATAAAATATAACTACATAATTGTAAATTTGAAAAGCTAAACTAAGAATATTTAATGACAACTAAAAAGCTATAGTAAGAAGAATGATTTGTTTAATTGAATGAATTAAACATTAATTGGAGATGAAAACGTATTGGTCCAACGAAACATAGCCGTCGATTAGTAGGGAACAGATAATAACACGCTGTCACAACGCAGACGCGCGCTGAGATCGTACGGTACTCATTAGCTGGACCATTATCATACAAAACACCACCACGTACGCAGCTTTGTCCTTTTTTTACTTAGTTTTTTTCTTCTACTCGACATAACATAACGACGAAATAGGCTTTTCTATTTCATTCCTCAATTGCTACGACTTCTTTAGTTTTGCTGCACAGGTTACTATTTGCTGCACACGTGTCACTTCATCTGTGGTTGTTTTACTTGTTTACCTTCGAGAGTCATCCTCTTTTTCTTTTTTCCCCGGATCCCTAAACAATGGTTTATAAAACACTCATATTTATAAATAAAAACTTTTTGTTCTCTCTCGCTTAAACTATACTTTTATGATATTGGCAAAATTCTACTCCGTGTTAACGGATTTTGTTATTTCGTTTTCTATAAACATCATTGAAAAAGACACTACAGTGTTTAAAAAATATACTATTTTGTTACACTAAAATCATAACAAATATGTGGGGAAAAAAAATTGCAACAAGAAATATATGAGACTAAAGATTGGTGTGACTTAGAAGTTAGAACTCACGTCTCTATCATTTTCATGGATATCATATGAACCACTATATGCATAAATAAATAATCGAAGTAAAGTAGGAAACAAAAAAAAATGAGCAAATTGGACTACCGTATTTTTTTTCAATTATATAATATGAAATTGGAATACAAAGGTGGAATACGATTTTAATACACAAAGCCGACGAAAAACAAAAATTATCCGAAAAACTATATCTGATACACGGAAAACACATGATAGAATACTAAACCACCGGAAAAATCGGAAGTAAATCTTTCGAAACCACCAGAAAAGTCGGAAGAACACAATAGACGTGGAACTACATACTCCTCATATGTTGTTGCCGAGAAGACCTACAAACGGAGGAGAACCGATGATAGAGAAAATCGCGAAGAATTAGCCAAACTAAAACGATTAACCCGAATAAAAAAAGTAAAGAACGAGAATCTAACTCCTACACACCTAATCTTTTTTCAAAATAATCTAAATTTTAGGATTTTGCATCCCTACAAGCCAATTGGATATAATCTAACTCCTACACAACCGTTTTCATTAGGACAAAAACTCATATATATTTTTTTAAAAAAAGTTAAATAAAAAAAAATGTAGAAGAGACAATTAAGGCTGAAAAATGGAGAAGAGACAAAAATGCAAACCGCCTCACCCAAATCCTTTTGGCAGATAGTTGACTTTATAAATCCCCCAATTTTTTTAGTTTTTTAATCTGAATCGTCCCTCCAAATAAAAAGTCAAATCCACGAGAGAAAAATACTCTCTCGAGGGTGCCGTTTCGCAGATCCGATTTTTCCAAAGCAGAGGTCTTTTCTCCCCCTTTGAAGCGGCTTTTTATTTTCCGGGAAAAAAAACCCGATCTTTTTCCCTTTCTCCGAAAATAAAGTTTCCGTCTTTCCAAATTAGTTTAAACACTAGATAGAGAGAGAGAAGGGTATTTCGATTTCTGCTGATGATCTCATGATTATGAAGAGTTTCCGATTTTCCGAGAAAGTGTTCAGTTTTCCCAGGAAAGTGAAGAGATTATAGAGTATTGGTAAGTGCAGTTTTCCTCTTTAGGTTTGCTTAAATTCTTACTTCCAACTATTTCTCGGAAACTGTTAAGATCGTGGTAACAACCAAACAAAAACAAAAACTCGAATGATTCAAGTAAAAAAATCAACTTGGAATAGAAAAAAAAAATTCTGTTTTTGCGTTAATTATAGAAAAAAAAAATTAAACCCTTTTATCGCTTCTAATTAATGGGTAGCATTAAATGTTGTTTTCCAGAATTTTCATTTTTTTCGGGTTTGGTTTGGTAATTAAATGCGAAACCAAAGGGCAATAAAGATGAAAGAGAGATTTGTGTACTCTTTTGGTTATATCTCTCTGTTCTTCTAATTTATTGCAGAGATAGTGATTTTTAATTGACCTTTGAACATCCCTTTTTTCATGTTTTGAAGATAGTGGCTTTTTCTTTTTCTTCTCAAAGGTTGGATTTTTCTTACAAGTGATCCGAGTTTTTGTGTGTTCTCCTTCAACCATTTAGGGTTTTTGATCCCTTGTTTGTAACTTATTGCTAATTTTAGGTTAAAAGTTAATGGCGGAAGAAGGTTGAGTCTCTCTGTATCTGGTGATCAAGTAAGTTTTTTTTTTGTTGCTACTTTCTTTCTTCTTCACTGTTCTATGAAAAGATTCCTCTTTAAAAAAGGTATAATCTTTGATTCATGTTTAGGCTTTTCATTTGGATTCTAGCTATTAGATCTGTATATATTCCACTAGTTTTGATATTTTTTTTTGTTTTTATTAGGGTATTAGTTTTTTTTTTGTTAAATACTTGAAACTTTTTTTTGGGGATTTTCAGTTCTAGATTCTTCTGTCCTGCAAATTCCAATTGTTTATTGATATTCCTGTGAAAGAGAGTTTGATGTTATCCAATATTTTGTTTTACTTTTTTAAAATGAGATTTGATTGATTGCAGTGTAGCTGCTGTTTTGAACAAAAGCTTGTGTAAGCTTTGCCAAAAAAAAAAGTTTAAAGCTTTCTCCTTTTTGTCTCTTTTCTTCTTTCTATGACAGTGCATAAGATTCTTCATTCTTTGTAATACTTTGCCACACATACATATGTAACCATATAATCCAGATTAAGCTTATTTTTGAAACTTTCTTGCATAGGTATTACAGTTTTTATATAAATGTCTTTTTCTCTACATTAGCAAAAAGTTGGAAAGTGGTCATGGTAGTGGTTGATTGCATCTTTTTCCTGTTTTATTTATCTGTTTAGACCTCATGATGATTTGTTTTTGGACTTGAGGAAATAAGAAAAGAATCTTTCACATGTGTGACTGACCATATCTATGTTATGTATGTATCCGTAGATTACTTAGCACCAATGCTTGGCTTGTTTCTGTCACAATCTTCCTGGCCCATTGCTTCGTTGAACAACTCTTGTATCTAACTCATATGGAGGTTGCTTCTGTATCTAACTTTGAGAGATGCAGATAGATAACTTTCCCCTAGAATGAAGTTTCCATATACTTGTCTTCTCTTTGCAACTTCATTGTTGTTCTTTGTTTCTTTTCTATGAATCTGCTTGATATAGATTTTCCCATGGACATGCAGAGCTTGAAGGTATAGCTCTGGTTTATTGACAAATTCTTCTCTTTATGCAAGATTTACTCTCTTAAAACGATGAGAGCAGGTAAAAAGTCTTAAGCTTTCAAATATTTTAGTTATTGGATCTATAACTGCTTTCTGTTTTGTAGCTTTAAGATGTTTCTGATGGTCGTTGAATGTTTTGCAAACCAGTAAGTAGATCAAGTGGTTTTTTTTTTAATTTTCAGATAATGATCACGCAGTTTCGGTAGAGAGTTGCAAAGATGAGTCTAAGCCTCATCAATGCCCTGAAGAGATTTGGGAAGATGCAGAGCTAAAGATCCCGGAAAATGGGAAGAACAATAACAATGTGTGTGAGTTGTTTTATGATACAAGAAGCGGCGGCGAATGGGATGAAGAGAATGATGGAAATACTTTGGAACGCCATTCTTGTGGAGATTCTAATGAGGCCGGAAAGAAAATCCCAGACCATTGTCATGATATTGCTGCTAACAGGGATTCTCTTGAGAAACTTGATCCGGTGTTTTATATGGACAAGAATGTTACGGCCTGTGACTTGCCTGAGATTGTAGTTTGTTACAAGGAGAATACTTATCATGTCGTGAAGGATATATGTGTCGATGAAGGTGTGCCGGTCCAGGAGAAGTTTTTATTTGGCGAGAAGGATTCTGTGAAATGTAGCTCAAACTCAAACCAGTGTGAGTCAGAGGATATGATGGAAGTAGACAAAGTAAGTGCGAATCTTTTGGAAACTAAGTCCTCGGAAGACAGAATCAGTAAGCTTGAAGAATCTGAGCTTCATAATGATCCTAAGACAAACCGTGATGTGGAAGAATCGTCAAGAGAAGATTTTGCTGATGCTGAAGGTTCTAGCAATAGCAATCAAGAGCATTTGATTGTGACAAGAGAAGCCAAGGACTCGCCCATGCACTTGTTAAATCCATCTGAAATTTCTCATGAAATTGAATCTGATGAGAATTCGAAGCATGAAGTGGCTACATTGGAGAATGTCGGAAATGAATCTTTAACTTTGGGAGATATTTTATCAAGGGAAGATGAACAAAAACACCTCAACAACAATAACAATAGCCATGGACGTGAAGATCAATCTCCACCTCTGCTTCAGGCAATACATTTCATCAATCTATACAATCTAATGAAGTCTCAATTTTTCTATCCAAAAGTATCTAACTTGCTGATGTGCGTGACTGCAGGAGAGGGGCAATAGAAGCTTAGAAACCACAGCTCTGGAAACAGAGATTGAGGACATAGAGGAGCCAAAAAAAGCAGAGGAGAAGCTTTCCTCTGTTTCTACGACAACCTCTCAAGAACTAAACAAAACTTGCAACGACCCTGAAAGGCCTGAAACCGAGAATCAACAACCAAACTTGTTAGTGGAAGACTCTTACGAAGACGACAAACTTTTCTCGAGCGGATTTGGGGAGACGAGTTTCTCTGCAGCAGAACCAGTTTCAATTTCAGGTCATATAACATACTCAGGACAAATTGCATTCTCTGGGAGCCTCTCCGTTCGTTCTGATGCAAGCACAACGAGTGGAAGATCCTTCGCTTTCCCAATGTAATATAATAATTGAATCTTCATCGCTGTGATAACAAACTTGAAAGAGAAATCTTTTGCTGAATTTGATGATTTTATGTGCAGATTGCAGTCGGAATGGAACAGTAGTCCTGTAAGAATGGCAAAAGCTGATAAGAGAAGACAAAAAGGATGGAGACACATTCTTCTCTGCTGTAGATTCTCTTAATCAACCAGTCCATAAGCTTTTCTTCACTTTGAAGCACAGAGGAAGAAGAAGGATTTATAAAATCTACAATATTTTTCTTTAAAAAGGGTGTTTTTTTTTATAATGCTGAAGTAAATATTTTTTTCTTTTTGTGGGTGGTTTATAGTTTATGGCATTGGTGTGTAATTGGCATTTTGGTAGTATTATTTTTGGTTAACAGTTAGGGCTTTTGAGTTTGGTAACAGATGCAAAATGGTCGGGTTATGTAACCGATGAGTTTATTATAATTTCATTTTTCATACGTGCTTTTGGTTTAAGCTTTAATTAAGTGATTATTTTGCTCAAGTTATATATATAACAATCTGTTTAAATTTTGTTTTCGTTTTTTTCTTTCTTTCCAAGTTTCCACATTTCAATGGCCTTTGGCTTTGGTCAAACGTATCCCGACCTCTTTTCCATGTTTCCAAGACATCTCTCGGCGATTTCAAGATCATTGTCTCGCTGTGTTGTTGCTATTATATACTCCTTCTATTTCAAAAAAAATGTCATTCTGACAATTTTCACACAAATTAAAAAAATTTATAAAATTTTTATTTTACCATTTATTAATACACTGAAAAAAATTCTCTTTCTAATTAATACATTAAAACACTAGGATTAAAACTGGATTTTTAATAAAAAATTTGCATTGAAAATACAAAGTGACACTCTTTTTGTAACAAAAAAAAATGCTAAAATGACATTCTTTTTAAAACGGATGGAGTAATACTTAGTCCGTTTCTTTTTATAAGTAGTTTTGGCTAAAAGCACAAACTATTAAAAAACACATCTTTTACCAAAAATATCATTTAATATATAAATTAAAAATAATTCAGCCAATCATAAAAAAAACTGCATAATATTATTGGCCACACAGTATTAAAGGTAAAAGTTGCATAAAAACATGAAAACAACTTATATTGTGAAACAAAACATAATCTCTAAAACTACTTATAAAAAGAAACGGAGGGAGTAATATGTTCATGTTTTGAAAATGTAGTTTAAGTTATTTTTGTATATATAGTTTTACCAAGATTTTACATTTTAATGTTTAAGAAAATAAGTTTGTTATATATGATGCAAGTGTTTTTTTTTTTTTTGATAAACCCTATCGGCTGATCCGGTCAGCCCCGGTAGGAACGCACCGAGGTGCTACGAAGTGGACTACTCCCAATGGTTCAACGGTTCAACGGACACCATGAGCTCCACAGCTTTGCTGGGTTGTCAACGGGCCATGAGATCCATGATCTTTATATGGGCCACCACACCGCCTGTCCCGAGTTTGAATGCTTTCCGACTAATGCCATGGGTAAGCCCGACCGCCTATATTTCAGACTACCATGTAAACCAATTGGGCCAAGACCCAACTGACAGACTTCCGAACAAAGAGTGTTTAATAGCTAGAAAGGAGGATCGAACCCAGGTTTGGGAGTTGCACCCTTTGCTGGACTTGCCCTACCACTTACGGGCCGAAAATGTTACAATGTTATATATATATATATATATATAAAATTAAGAAAAAACCAAAATATCAGTAATCCACAACAAACTAATTTTTAATGTTTTATGATTATTTCACGAAAATTTATTCAATACAATTTATTTGACATATACTAGTCAAAACCTTTATTAGTTGATTTAACTTATTCA
The DNA here is from genome assembly GCA_002933935.1 of Eutrema yunnanense. Lineage (NCBI taxonomy): Eukaryota > Viridiplantae > Streptophyta > Magnoliopsida > Brassicales > Brassicaceae > Eutrema > Eutrema yunnanense. The sequence goes on along the minus strand of PKML01044849.1, from coordinate 1,307,193 downwards.
TGGGATTTGCTAGAATTTGAAGTATTGGTTATTTAGCAGAACTTGAATTAGGGGTTATTTGTCCGTTGGTCAAATTATCAAATATGTTTATAATACTTGCACGAGGTTGATGATTGTGATTAGAAATGTCATGATGGAATAATTCCAATCTGAACCTGATAGATCTTGCAGCAGATGGATCTTAATATTATAAAATGCAAGCTCGACGTTGTAGGTAGTCATGCTAGCCAGCTCATTGTTAATCACAAAATCGAAACCAAAATTAACAGGTTTTACGTGGCTCCTGTTCTAGTTATGACTTATTTTATTCAATAAAAACCAGAGCATATCTTGATAGTTGATTTGTTTTTTTTCAAAACATAAAAACGTGATTTGGAAGGCTAAACTGATTTAAAAAATGCTTTTGGTCCAAACACATACATTGATTGTAGTGTTTGGAGTTGAAACGCTTTCGTAACGTGATAAGATCAATGATGCTGTTACCAAAGGTGTTTTGTAACAAACTAGAAAGTGATGTTCTCATCTTCACCCCATTTGGGTAGAGCTTTTAAGTAAGTAATTTAGGCGTGTGAATGTCAAACAAAAAGTGTGAGTAAGAGCAAAGGGTTTAGGCAAATATGATGTGATACTCTCAACAACTTTGTTTTATACCTACTCGCAAAGAGAAGCACGCATAAATTAATATAAACCATATGTCAATAACTTTAATCTAAATCTTTGAAAGATATAAGAATTTTAAAAAGTTATTGACAGGAAGAAAATTCTATATAAAAACAAAAAAAAAACCATCAACTATTTGACTTAATAAATGTAGACAATTTTTTTGAGTTTGTAGGAAAATATGTACAAAAACAAAACATGTAACTCAGCTTAATATTCAAACTCATCGTCGTATTTGTATATTACACCCTTGACTTAATGGATGGTAACACAATCTTTTCCAAACCACATATTGTTGTATACGGATTTCACATATATCATAGATAGTTGAATTCAGTTTGGGTTTAGGAAATTTTATTATCAAAAGAACCGGAGTTTTGAAGATCTTAGGAAGGAGTTTGGTCGTTTCCACAACGAGCTATGACTTTATTTATTTTATAGTTGTGCTTTGTAAAAGGTTGTCTACGTACCCTCGAAAAGGGATCAAATTATTCGTAGTTCAAGTTATATAAGTAGGATTTAGCTTGGAAGCTGATTAAAAAAGAATAAAATACGGGAGATTGAAAGTCGGATAGCTTGTAGCAATCAATCCTTTAGGTCTTATCTATCAATTCCCCTCCTCTCCCCAATGAGCTTCTCTATTTATAGGTGTTTAGTTGGTTGATGATTTCTTTTTTCATCTTGGATTGATATTGACGATTTTCTGTTTTTTTTGAAGATTTGCCTTTATTTTCAAAGATCTTTTTTATTTTGGAGCTCGGTGCCGACATAATTTGGTCGCGCTTCATGGGCTTCTAGACCGTTAAATGGGCCGATCTTAATTCGGATCAGGTTAAAGAAGAAGTGTGCAACCCACCTCCAACAAATATATACACATTTTAATATTGATTTAATATTAATGACGGTCTCTTTTATACATTACTTTATATTTTGCTTCTAACTTTCATTGGGATCCTAACAAAAAAATATTGTGATATTCATCTAGCATCTCAATAGGATGTGATCGTCGTCTGAGCTTCAACATAGTAGAACCGATTTTCGAAACCAATGCATGAAGATAAATTTACGTGAATAACGGTTCTAAACGATGATTCACTATGGGCTCTTTCTATACATATGTCTTGTATATCATAATATATACGAAAAAGTGAATGGAGAATGGTATAGAACGTGTGGGATATGTGAGAGAAAAGAGACAAAAAAAGACAGAAAGGCGAAGACTCGACAAATTGGGTTTGATGAAGTGTAATGCCAAACTTGTGTTTGTCCCAAGACAGACAACCCCGAGAACGAGCCTCAATGGCGTGAACTCCTTTTTAAATCTTGACATAATAAATTTGTATATTTTTTAGTAGTAAATAGTTTCTTCAACTTGTTTTGGAACTCTCACTTTTGTGTTTCGTGCACTCTCTATCTGACATACACACATTAATATATTACACATTAGTATATAATATAAATATAGTGGTATATATATAGATAGATATACATATGTATGTAGTCTAAGCTCCTTTTGGTTGATATAAAAGAAGAGAAGAAGAAGAAAAAGAAAGATAGTACAAGAAAAGCTTCTCATAGCTAAAGATCATTTGGAAGAATATGAAGCTATTTGGAATCACTTTCTTGCTTTGTGCAATAGCCATTTTATTGCTTCTAACTCCAACCTCTTCTCTACAACTCAACTCTCGTTACTCATCTCCTAGCCAAGGTGATTAAGTTTCTTTTTAGTTTTTATAAACCCTAAATTTTTGATATTAAGGAATGGTTGGAGCCGATGTGACTGACTAACAATCAACCAAATTTCTTTTTTTCATAAAAATGGTTTGCAGTGGACAAAACAGTATTTTGTTTTGTTCGCACCAGTATAGACTAAAATGTATGAATAGTTAAAGAAGAAGAAAAACAGTTTTGTCTACAACCACTCAAAGCCTAAGTCTATAAATTTTTCGAACTATACAATGAGTAAAAGAGTTTTTCCTAGATGTAGTAGTTTTGCTTCTGACAACTTTAGTTACAATGATACAGGTTTAAGCGAAAACGTTATTATTAAAATGGCGGCACGGAAGCTCATGATCATCTCTAGTGAACATGTAAATGTAAGAGATTGATATATATATATATCTTAAAAGTCTAATTTGAATTATGTGGAAAGTTTCTAATCAATTAATATCGTCCGTCGCATCTCTATCTCATTTGCAAAATAACAGGTGATGACGTCAACAGTTCACGAAGGTTCAAGCGAACAGCTTCGAGTCACTTCTTCATCAGGTATATATATCAATCATTTGGTAATCATAAGTTTTTTATATATATATATATTTAGTCAGACATTTTTTTTTCTAAATAAAAGAAATCGGTAATTAGCAAAACTCATAAGCGTACAAGTTCTTTAATTAGTCAAATGAATCCCCTAAAAATACACATATACAAGTCAAACATGTGAATCTTTGACCATGTCAGGAGAAAAGGTTAAGTTATCAATATTTTTGCTTTTCTTCATCAGAATTTTGTTTTTAGTAGCAGATATATTAAAATCAATAATTTGCAGGAGCATCTTGCTAAATAAATATAAAAGAAAAATGGCAAAGACCCGATATTTCTTTGAAACTTTCAAACTAAAAATTTGTATTAATATTCTCGTATATTTCGTTCTCAGTAAAATCTAAGAGTGAAGAGAAGAAACTAGGTGAAGAAGAAGAGGAGAAAGCTCTATCGAAATATCTATCGATGGATTATCCAAAGTTTAGAAGAAGACGGCCAGTTCACAACAAGTCTCTACCACTAAGTCCATGAAACATGAAATTTTTACATCTTATTTAATTTTAGCTAGATTAATCAATTAATTAAGATTAAATTAGGATGGTTAAGTGGTTCGTATAACGTAGTTAGTTTCTTTGGGAACATTTGAGGAACAAGTTTTGGCGATATTTTTGTAATTAACGGAATATGTTCGTGTTAATTCCTTTTTTTTAATATATATATTTCTAATTAATGATATAATGGCCGACAAGAATTGAGCAAAACCCTAAAACTCTGGTTTGGGGTTTGAGCTTATTTGCTCTTCGTTTCACGCACTGTAACATGGTGGCTGATTCGCTTGAAACTTTCGATGTACTGTTTCTGAGCCATCCGAGTTGAAAATTTTGTGATTGGTTGGGCCACATGCAGTCCAAGTGTCATTAGCTCGGTTGAAAAAATACATTAGTTAAAACCTAAAGGTCACAAGATCGAGTGACGTTTGGGACGAAACTAATATTACATGATTTAGTTCCGAGTCCGGGAGATTACGGGGTTAAGCCCATAACCTCTTGGTAATTAAAAAAAAAAAAAAAAAAAAAATTACACACAAAAATATCTGAGCATTTATCAATTTTTAAACTACACACACAAAAACCAAACCCCACAAATCGATTCATTTAATCCGATCGATTCTAGTTTAGGCATTCAAGGTTTCATTAACCACAATCAAACTTCTAATTGAGATTTTGTAAATCATTTGATGTTGATATATATAGAGCACGAGAACACACCAAAAGATTTAAACACGACGAGTTTAATAAATTAGAGCATGTGATAATCATAGTCCCTATCCAAACGGACCAAACCCCAATATTTATTTTTATATATATATATATGTATATACTACTTATTTGAAAAATATGCATAAAGTTTTATTTTTATAGTTTTTATGATTAGGATATACTACTTATTTGAAAGAAAAAAAATTCAAATAAAGCTAAACACACATTATCAAATCCCGTTTGAAACTCACAATGTATTGTTTCTGGGCCAGCCGGGTTGAAAATTTGGTGGGCGAGCTATATCAACCGGTTTACTCACCCCATGATTAGTCGGACCACGGCTCAGATTTATCTGGTTAACGGAAAGAAAAAAAACTACACATAAAATTAAAAGAACAACAATTCAGCATTTTCCAAATTTACAAAGCTATTTTTTGCACATTTTTATCAGCTTTTTCAAATTTCTAATTTCAAATTTCTAATTTGAAAGATAAATAATACAATTCTGGTCATAAACAATAAAAAAAAAAATCAATAGATTTAATAGTTTGTTGTTGGAATATTATGCGATAAAATTGAACTTGATAAAAAAAAAATTGAAATCTGTTGTGTTTAAAGGTGAAAAGAATCGTTTAGGGAAGTTGGAAAATTTCCATGGACCATTTGACCAAACCTGTAAACAACTAACACACAGACAAATAAAAAAACAGACAATCTCTATGTTAGGTTTTTCTTCTGTTTTCAGGTGTTTCCTTAAATTACAAGCTACAAAACCTAAACCTATCTTGTGAAACAATTCATCATTGAACTCTTTGATCGATCTTCATTGACCTCCTTATTAATTGACCTAACCCCTATCTCGCTTTCTCTCTCATTTTTTTCCAACGATAACACGATATAATGGCGAAAGATAAAGAAGAACAAAACAAAGAAAAACCTTCACCATCATCATTTTTAAAGAATATCTCATTTCCATTCAACACCGTTTTCTTGATCGCAAACGCGATCTTCCTCGTAGCATCCGCTTTCTGGTTCGTCACCGTCTCGACATTACATTACAAGACCGATGAATGTAACCGGTTCGTGACAACTCTCGGGATCTTCGTGAGCTTCTCATTGCTGGCCATGACTCTCGCCGGATTCTACGCCGCTTACTACAAATCCGATTGCCTCTTCCGAGTCCACTTCTTCATCTTCTTCTTGTGGATGTTCGTGGTCGTGGCTAAAGCCGTTTTTGTTTACTGTCTCCATAAAGAGACCAATCCTAGGTTGTTCCCTGGGACGAAGATCCATGAGTTTAGGTTCGAGGATTACTCGGGATGGGTTCGTAGATTGGTCATCAAAGAAGATGAATGGTATCGTACAAGGAGATGTCTTGTTAAGGATAATGTTTGTAACAACCTATTCTCTAATAAAGACATGTCGGCTTCTGAGTTTTATCAGATGAATCTAACTCCTCTACAGGTACGTATACGTAGGTATACGTAGGATATGTATATATTAAAATGTTCAATCTAAATTGCATTAAGGAGATGCAATTTCAATTCAATTTTCTTATGAATCATTATTCTAATATTGTGTTCTTGTTTAACGTGCAGTCGGGTTGCTGCAAACCACCACTTTCATGTGGATTCAATTACGAGAAACCAAATATTTGGAAGGCTTCAAAATATTACAACAACTTAGAAGATGATTGCAAGATATGGAACAATTCGGCAAACACATTATGCTTCGATTGCCATTCATGTAAAGCTGTGATTATTGCAGATTTGCATAATAATTCGTTTTCCTTTAGAATTAATATCCTTCATATAATCTTTACTCTTTCCATCGGTATTGTCGGTTGGTTTGCTTGGTTAAGGAGCCTTCGAGAAACTCAAAGCTAGAATTTGTAACATATATATTCATATAAATATAAATTTTGTTTTGTTTTACTTTTCTTATAATTTGTGTAGTTAATCAGTTTAAACCCATGTTCTAAAAAACGGCCGCCTAGGCGCTAGTCGGCGGTGGACCGCCGCGATTAGTGTCTAGGCGGCCAATTAGGCGGTCAACGCTTTTTTTTAAAAAGTCAACGATTTTTAACGATTTTTTCGAAAAAAAATCGTTGACTTTTTTCAAAAAATCAACATTTTTTTATTTTTTTTATAACGGACATATGGTTTGTTATAAAGTTTTGGAAATACATCTAGAAGTACAACACACTTGCTAATTTTATCATTGAAGAAGATGATGAGGATTTTTCTCTCCTTGTACTTTTTTTTGTCTCTCAATATCAAGACAAATCTATTTTTTGCATCATATGTTTGTACTTCTTTTTTGTTTTTGGAATTTATATGTGAATTTGAACTTAATTTCCTAATGTTTTGTTACTTTGATAATCAAAAAAACTTATTTCATACTTGTTTTGATTCATATATTCATAACTTATAACTTATATACATATAAACTTTAAAATTAAAAAAAAATGTTCAAAATTAATCGCTGATTAATCGGTGATTAATCACCGCTTTTCGGCCTAGGCGCAAATCGGTGCCCGACCGCCCGCGTAGCGCCTAGCGCCTTTTCGAACATTGGTTTAAACCGATGGAAGAGAAATTAGACTTTTGTAATTTTCATATTTTTAAAAAAATGAAAAAATCATTTTTTTTTCTTCCTAAAAATGGATTGCTTACTCCTGTTTAATCACCATGGAAAAAAGAAACTTGATCACGTAAAGCAGGAATTGGAGAAAACGGTTTTTCTTCTTCAACGAAGATTTAGAGTTTGTTCGATGATTGGTGTTGTTCGACAATTTTCATCAGCTTTTCTCTGTTGGACTTGGTTTCCAACGAGTTATGTGTTCTCATCTTAATAGCTTTGCTTTGGAAACAACCACCATGGAAGAGACAATGCTTCGGATTCAAAGATGTATCATCTTTATTGTATCCCGATATTCGTACAATCGTTGAAATTGACATTCTCAAACTTTATTTCTATCAAAAGAATCAGTACACTGGGTTCTTAACCAAAGAACATTTCTAAATCTAAATTGAGAATTGGTCAATGTAATACAAGAGAGGGAAATTGTGTATAAATTAGTTATATTGATAGCCAAAGATGAAAATCACATCAAATCAAATGCAGATATGAGAGCGAGTAAGATTTTTTTCCGAAAAGTATGGTTAGATTTACTTCCTTGGTTTTATTGTGTTTTAAAACCTTGTATTTTATCATTTTTGTATTTTCTATGTAATTTTTTTTTATATAAATAATGATAGTTGTTAAAAAAAAAAAAACCCAATCCTGTTAAAGCCAATATTATACATTTCGAATCGAAATCATGAACCAATAACCCAAACAAATTATATTGTGAAATAATATGCTGACGTGTTATGGATTTTGAGTCAAAGCATGGTTGGGAGTTTTAACCACAGTCATTTACGATAGATTGGATTCTCCGGTTTTCTCTGACTTCACAAAATCGTCCTGCGATTTGCTTCGCCGAAGTTTCTGCTGTTTCGCTCCGACCTTCAGATCTTCGTTTTTCCCGGTGAGTTTTCTTCATCAATCTCTTGAGTTGCCACTCATGTTCGATTGTGGTGAAGCTCATTGATTTGCTCCCGATTTTGATTCTCTATTTCCATTCATCGACTTTTCTAGAATAATGTAGCGAACTTTCCGAATTTCTGGAATCCAAACCCTAGTTTTTTTTACTGGATTTGCAAAACCCTAATTTTGAGTTGGCGTCTAGAGCGGACGGTGTTTAATCAATTATTGCACTGCAGTGATCTTTCATATTCTCTTTCAACTTCTTCATATATGAACATGACTCTCTCTTCTGAATCAATTTGATTTCCGTTTGTTTCCAGATTTTTAGCTTTTTTTGGGGGAATTTGACTCTGCTCTAACATGGTAAGTTAACATACATTGATGTAAAGGAGTCAATTTACTCAGTTCAGTGTTTGATTTTCTCTGTTTTTTCTTTCTTTTTTCTCACAGTCAGGAAGAAAGGAAACTGTGTTAGATTTGGCCAAGTTTGTGGATAAGGGCGTGCAAGTTAAGCTCACCGGTGGTAGACAAGGTTAAAAACGAGTTTTTTTTTCTTCTTAAAATATGATTCTGTGAAGTTGATTTTGCTCTTGCATTGAGATTTGCTGGTTGTTATTTGTTTTCAGTCACTGGAACTCTCAAGGGCTACGACCAATTGCTTAACCTTGTTCTTGATGAAGCAGTAGAGTCTGTTCGAGGTATCTCGCTTACCGTGTGTATTTTTTGAATTGCTTTTCACAATTGTATCTACTGCATAGTTAGTGTTAGGCTCTTTCTTTTATTTCTTTTCATATGACTATTGCACGACATGAGATGAGTAGTTTAGGTCCATGTAGATCCATGTTCAACCACAATTCTCTAGTGGAATCCGCCAATAAATAAGAGACTCTCTGTATCTGATTCGATTCCCTTTACTCTTGCTGCATACAATTGTTTCCATCTGTATGTGTATCTATGTTATATAAGTTTGATTAGATAGGTGACAAGAGAGGTTTTCTGATCTCTTAATCATGATTGATCTTACTGTGATATAATTGGGACAGTAATCATTCTCTTATCCATTTTGAAACCAGAAGTTGTGTTCCCTTCCATTGTTGATTTCCATGATTTGTACAGTATTATTATGACCCTTGTCTGTATCTCATTCGATTCACCTTACTCTGCTACATACAAATGTCTCCATGTGTATGTGTATCCATGTCACTGAAAGTCATAAAAATCTTGATTAGATATGCCGGGAGAGAGTTTTTTTTTTATTGCTCAATCATGTTTGCTGTGGTGTAAAAGGGGATGATATCAGATCTATGTTGAAACTAGAGTTGTGGTGTCTTCTTGATTTCCGTGATCTATATACAACGTTATGACCTTTGTCTGATATTTGACCAGATCACGATGATCCCTTGAAGACTACTGACCAGACAAGACGCCTTGGTCTAATTGTATGACTCATTAACTATCTTTTTCACTGCATTGTTTCTTCTGGTTGCATTTTGGCATCTTCTTATTTGTAATGAAGCTCATTAGATTCTAAACCAGTATGTATGTTCTCTGGTTTAGGTTTGCCGTGGAACAGCGGTGATGCTCGTCTCACCAACTGATGGCACTGAAGAAATCGCTAACCCTTTTGTTCAACCAGAAGCTGTCTAAAGAGTTTTATTCCAAAAGATCATGCCTCTCTCTATTAGTTTAACTTGGGAGCTTTAGAGAGTTTTATGTATAAGGTATCTGATATGATGTTGGATACATTGTTTTAATATACTTATTTTTGGAAGGAACATCATATGCTATTCTTGTGTCTTAGTTATTTCAAGTAATTACTTTTCTACCAAACTTTAATTTTAGTTGCTTCATCAAATCCCAATTTGATGTTTTTCACTACTTACACACCTACCAATATTGCCATTTGAGCTTTTTCGGAGTTTAATGTGGAGAAGATGAAGTCTATAACGGCAAATCTCAAACTCCTAAGACCAGTCCTCACGTTACGGTGTTCTTACAGCTCTGCCGATCAAACTCTTCTTCTTAATGAATTCACCAGATTCTGTTACCAGAGAGACCTTCCCAGAGCTCTGAAAGCAATGGATTCGTTGCAAAGTCATGGTCTTTGGGCAGATTCTGCGACTTACTCTGAGCTCATCAAGTGTTGCTTGTCTCATAGAGCTGTTCATGAAGGGAATCTCGTTTCTCGTCATTTATACTTCAATGGGCATCAACCGATGATCTTTCTGGTTAATGTTCTGATCAATATGTATGTAAAGTTTAATCTTTTGAATGACGCTCACCACTTGTTCGACAAAATGCCTCAAAGGAATGTTGTTTCTTGGACAACTATGATCTCTGCTTATTCTAAAGAAAAGCTTCACCAAAAGGCTCTGGAGCTTTTGGTTTTGATGCTGAAAGAAGGTGTGAGGCCTAATGTGTATACGTACTCCTCTGTGTTAAGATCCTGCAACGGGATGTCTGATGTTAGAATGGTTCATTGTGGGATTGTCAAGGAAGGATTGGAGTCTGACGTTTTCGTTAGGAGTGCTTTGATTGATGTGTTTGCTAAACTGGGTGAGCCGGAGGATGCTCTTTCGGTTTTCGATGAAATGGTTACTGGTGATGCGATCGTTTGGAACTCGATCATTGGTGGCTTTGCTCAGAATAGTAAAAGTGACGAAGCCTTGAAACTTTTTAAGAGGATGAAGAGAGCTGGTTTCATTGCGGAGCAGGCTACATTGACCAGCGTATTGAGGGCATGTACTGGTTTGGCTCTGTTGGAGCTTGGGATGCAAGCCCATGTTCATATTGTGAAATATGACCAAGACTTGATACTCAACAACGCACTCGTGGACATGTACTGCAAGTGTGGGAGCTTGGAGGATGCTCGCCGTGTGTTCAGCCAGATGAAGGAGAGAGATGTGATTACATGGAGTACTATGATTTCAGGGTTGGCACAGAATGGTTATAGCCAGGAGGCACTGAAGTTGTTTGAGTCCATGAAATCTTCTGGGACGAAACCAAACTATATTACGATCGTCGGAGTACTATTTGCTTGCAGCCACGCCGGGCTCGTGGAAGATGGTTGGTACTACTTCAGATCAATGAAAAGACTTTATGGAATTGATCCAGTAAGGGAACACTATGGTTGCATGATTGATCTGCTAGGAAAAGCTGGAAAGCTCGACGATGCAGTCAAGCTTTTAAATGAAATGGAATGTGAGCCAGATGCTGTGACATGGAGAACGATGCTTGGTGCTTGTAGAGTCCAGGGAAACATGGTGCTAGCCGAATATGCAGCTAAAAAGGTCATAGAACTCGATCCCGAGGATGCAGGAACTTACACACTGTTGTCTAACATATATGCAAACTCTCAGAAATGGGACAGTGTTGAAGAAATCCGGACACGCATGAGAGACAGAGGAATCAAGAAAGAACCTGGATGTAGCTGGATTGAAGTAAACAAAAAGATTCATGCTTTTATCATTGGAGACGAATCTCACCCAGAGATTGTTGAAGTCAACAAGAAGCTGAATCAATTGATCCATAGAATGATTAGCATTGGTTATGTTCCTGAAACAAACTTTGTGCTACAAGATCTTGAAGGAGAACAGATGGAAGATTCTCTTAGACATCACAGCGAGAAACTGGCTTTAGCCTTTGGCTTGATAACGTTACCTTTTGGGAAGGTCATTAGGATAAGAAAGAATCTGAGAATATGTGGGGACTGTCATGTGTTTTTCAAGCTCGCATCGAAGCTTGAAAACCGCAATATAGTTATAAGAGATCCAATCCGTTACCATCATTTCGAGGATGGAAAATGCTCGTGTGGCGACTACTGGTAACAATCAGATGGCCTTAGATAACAATGAAACAGACTATAAAAATGGTTTAGAAGATGGTTTCCCGGTGAGTTATCTTCATCCATTTGTTGATATGTTCGCTTGTGAAAGCTCATTTGATTTGCTTATGGTTTTCCGGAATTTCTTCATCGATTTGTCTAAGAAAAATAGAGTGAACTTGCCAAATTATTGGAATGGTACTCTGTAAAATTTTGCAAACATCTAGAGCGGACGGTGTTTTAAGTATTGACCTGTAGTGATCTTTCATATTTTCTTTCAAGTTCTTCATAAAGCATAAGCATTACTCTCTTCTGAATCAGTTTGACTTCCGTTTCTTGCAGATTTTTAGGTTTTCTTGGGGGCGTTTCTGTTGAAGACTCTGTTTCTAACATGGTAGTATCATTGTTATTATGATTTGAGTCAATTCTTGGTTAGATCAAAACCGGCTCAGTTTCAGTGTTGGATTTTTTTCTGTTTGCTATTCACAGTCAAGAAGAAAGCAAATGGTGTGAGATTTGGCTAAGTTTGTGGATAAGGTAAAAGGAGTTTTTTTGTTTTTTAATGATTTTGCAGCGATGATTTTTAACTGTTGTTTGAGATTTGATGTTGCTATGTGTTTTCTTTTTGCAGTCACTGGAACTCTTAAAGAGTAAAGGCTATGATAAATTACTTAATCCTCTTCTTGATGAATCAGTAGTTTGTGTAAGAATATTTGATTTGGTATAGAAATTGTTTTATATTGATATACATCAAAATTGAACCTTTCTATCACTTATTATAAAATTGTAATACTAATTTTTTGATATTTTGTTTTCAGAATTGCTTGTTTTAAAATATTTCCCATGAAAAATATAGTCGAGTTAATGGGAAGACACTACTGCACATGGTTGTGGATCATGTATTATATAATTTATTTATGCTTAATCTCTCTTTATTATTATTTTATTTCTAAAATAAAAATCATTAAAATAGTCAAAAAGAGTCCAAAGCTGAATATTGCATTATGGAGACAAGATCTTTATGTCCAAAGTGGTTTAATCTCATTATTTATTATTATCATGTGTGGACTTAAAAGTGCCAATGTAGTCGCTTTATTCATTTGAGGACTTTATAATTAAATTTGTATTATATTTGAAGACTTTATTCAATTAAACATTTAAATTCATTTTTTGTGTTCATTGTTAATTCTTCAGTTGTAGTATCTTTTATATTATCTTATTTTAACCCAAAATTAGTTATATATTTTTAGTTATTTCAAAGTATTTTGGTCAAGTATTTTTTAAAATGGAAAAGGTTAAAATCGGTAAATCATAAATCTTTTATATGATTTCAAAAGCTGTATAGCAATATTCTAATGTATATGCGTATGTTATCATTTGTAAAATATGATCTTGATTTTTAATTACATGTAGCAAATTTTTACTTCATTGTTATTATGGGCTTTTAAGTTATGAGGCCCAATTTCGGAGGTTCATGTCACACCAATAAATCCTTTTAAAACCACGTCGGCTTCTCATCCGTTGCCACGTGCACATCGGACGGTTAAAAATCCATAAGAATCTATAATCGAACGGCTCTCTTTGCCTGTTCTAGACTCTTCTAAAGACGGGGACGATGATGAAATGTTCTTATTTACTAGTATTTCACATGTCAATTTATGACTCTATTTACTTATTTATTTAACTCACATTTTTTTCTTCGTTTCTTTTTTTTTTTGACGAAAAATTCTGAAGAAGAAAAATATAATTTCATTTTTCACAAATATAATTTCAAAAAAAAAAATTTTCAGAATCATATAATTTCATTTTTCAACTTTTTATTGGTGATATCTCACGTCTTTCCGTAGTGATTCATAAGAAGAAAAGAAAAAAAAAACAGCAAGGAACATAGGCAATAAATTAATTAATTTAGCATTATTTTGTAATCTTGAAGTACGTGTAATCATATTCCAAATTATTTTTAATTATTTTTTTAAACTACAATTCCCTTTGAAAAATTTACCAAAGAAAGAAATAAATACTCCCTCCGTTTCATAATAAATGTCGTTTTAGACTTATTTTTTTGTTTTAAAAAGAGTGTCATTCTACAATTCCAATGTGATTTTGTATACACAATTCCTGTTTTATCTCTCATTATTATAACATTTGAATTTAAAGCATTCACACTTAACTATTAATATATTAATTAGGAGTATATTTATATATTTTATGATTTTCTTAATTTGTGTAAAAATTGTACATTCTTTTTAAAACAGTACATTTTTTCCAGATTTGGCAAAGAAAAGCAAAATATATTAATAAGTTTCGACATATATGTGTCAGAATGAAAATAAATAAAAAAGTGTAAAAAGTACGCCAACACCAAATCGTATAATTTAGTGGAATAATAAACATACGAAAGAAAACAAAATGTAACTTGTAATAATGAGAAATTAAAATAATACTACAATGACGTGTCATAAGGATAGATTTATCCGATAAAAATAGTTACTCGAACCATGGTTAGAGATTTAACCAGAGTCCTTACGAGATCAGAGTTAAAAAGCGTTCGTTCATCAGAGAGGTGAAACCAAGGAAGGAGACAGCGAAACACACAGAGAAAGAGGCGGCTAGGGATCAGTGTTTCACACTGAGTTTGATTCTTTCTTCTTTTTTTTTTTACCCTCGATTCCTTGCCTCCATTGAAGCCTCTTCGAAGATTCTTCTCTTCCATGTGCGTGTGTTTTCCGGAGACGATGATGCTTTTGAATTGACAAATTCGTCCCCTTTTTTGCGACTGTTTCGCCTCAAGTTTCCGGGGTTTTGATTTCAGATCTTGGTTTCCCGGTGAGTTTTCTTCATCCTTTTGATTGTGAAGCTCATTGATTTGTTTGAAGTTTTAAAAAAGTTTTGGAATTTCTGCAATTTCTTTCTCCTGATTCCTGTTCTTCGGCTTTGTCGTGAAAAAAGTTTCAATCTTTGGAATCGGTTTCTGTGACCGGATATGTATAATTTCTTGGATCAGGATCTATTCGATCGATTATTGCGATGGGTGTGTTTAGAATGATCAAACTTCTAGTATTTGTGGAATCTCTCTTCAAGGTCTATAGATTGAGATCGCTTTTGACAGATCTGCTTGTTTGGTGATATCCTTTTTTATGTCATCTTTTCGCAGATTTCTTCTCCTGGTCGATCAAAACATGGCTTACCTGATGTAGCAATTTTGATCAAATTCTTTCTCAAAGCTCGGAGTTTTTTTTTTTAGCGATAACTGGCTCCTGTTATCTTCTTATAGAAGCTGCGGGTTCTCTACGTTTCATGGTCGGTTTAGGTATTATCTGCTTCTGCTTTGTCGGGCTCGCGTTGGTCTCAGACAAAGGCACTGGTCTTGAAGGGAACGGGGACGGTCTCTCTTCGGCTGCTGCTTCTGCTGTTTCCTTGGTTTCAGCTTCCGTTTCATGTCTCGGAACCTAGACAGTCCTGTTCAGACACAGATGGCAGTGGCGGTATTCAAGACGCCCCTTACTGGGGCTAATAAGATGGAAGGGAAGCAGCATAAACATCATCAGCAGCTACAGAGACAATCCTCGGGACGAAGGGTTTTTGTGCAAACTGAAACTGGTTGTGTTTTGGGGATGGAGTTGGACCGTAGTGACAATGTTCATACAGTGAAGAGAAGGCTTCAGATTGCTCTTAATTTTCCCACTGAGGAAAGTTCCTTGACCTATGGGGATATGGTGCTGACGAACGACCTGAGTGCTGTGAGGAACGATTCTCCGCTTCTCCTGAGACGTAACTTTATGCACAGAAGCTCGTCTACTCCTTGTCTTTCACCTACTGGGAGGGATCTGCAACAGAAAGACCGAAGTGGTCCTATTGAGATACTGGGCCAATCAGAGTGCTTTTCGATTGTAAAACAAATGGTGAAGGACATTGTGAAGGCGATGAAGGTGGGCATTGAACCACTCCTTGTTCATAGCGGGCTTGGAGGGGCATACTATTTTAGGAACAAAAAGGGCCAGAGTGTTGCAATTGTGAAGCCGACGGATGAAGAGCCATTTGCACCTAACAATCCGAAAGGCTTTGTCGGGAAAGCCCTTGGCCAACCTGGCTTAAAGTCTTCTGTACGGGTTGGTGAAACTGGATTTAGGGAAGTTGCAGCTTATCTTCTTGATTATGGCCGCTTTGCAAATGTCCCTCCCACTGCTCTTGTGAAGATAACTCATTCTGTATTCAATGTCAACGATGGGGTGAAGGGGAACAAGCCTCGGGAGAAGAAGCTTGTTAGTAAGATTGCTTCTTTCCAGAAGTATGTGGCTCATGATTTCGACGCCAGCGATCATGGCACTTCAAGCTTCCCTGTAGCTTCTGTGCACCGCATTGGTATATTGGACATAAGGATCTTTAACACAGACCGTCATGGTGGGAACCTTTTGGTGAAAAAGCTCGATGGAGTTGGGACGTTTGGTCAAGTGGAGCTTATTCCAATAGACCATGGTCTCTGCTTGCCAGAAACCTTAGAGGATCCTTATTTCGAGTGGATTCATTGGCCTCAGGCATCATTACCTTTCTCTGATGAAGAGCTTGACTACATTCAAAAGCTTGAACCATTGAAGGACTGTGACATGCTTCGAAGAGAACTTCCAATGATTCGAGAAGCTTGTCTACGTGTTCTTGTTCTCTGTAGTATTTTCCTAAAAGAAGCTGCTGCTTATGGGCTGTGTCTTGCCGAGATTGGTGAGATGATGACTCGGGAATTTCGACCAGGAGAAGAGGAGCCAAGTGAACTTGAGGTTGTGTGTATAGAAGCCAAGAGATCAATCACTGAACGAGATGTTTTCTCTCCAAGGTCAGATGTAGTAGGAGAAGCAGAGTTTCAGTTTGATCTAGACTGTGATGAACTAGAATCAGTTTACGGCTCCAAGATACAACTAACCGATGACTACTTCACGAAAAACCCTTTTTCAAACGGACGTTCTTCACTCGGAAAGCTCGAAGAAAGCATCAAGGAAGAAGAAGAAGATGAAGACGAAGAGGACAATACTGAAAATGCTGTCCCCATGATCAGCATGAAAGACAGCTTTTTTAGTTCTGCTGCTTTTCATGACAAATCTACATCTCTTTCAAAGCTTTCGACTTCCATGAAGAACACGCATCTTAGCGACACGGGACGAAAAAACCCAAAACCATTAACCAGAGGCAAATCTGAAAACACATCGTCTGGTCACAAAAGCGCAAACGAACAGCTTCCAGTGAGTGCAAGCTTTGTGAAAGTAGCAGACATGAAAGAAGACGAGTGGGTTCTGTTCTTGGAGAGGTTCCAAGAGTTGCTTGGACCGGCTTTCGCCAAACGCAAAACCGCAACGTTGAGTAAGAGGCAGAGACTTGGCACTTCATGCCAGTTTTGAGAACAGTATAGTTAAAAGTAAAACTCGAGAGAGAGTTAAAAGAGAGACAGAATCTACAGTTTGGAGTAAGAAACTGAAGACTTCTTGTTCGTTCTACGGTAGTAAAAAAAAAATTAGTTACTTTTGGAAGGTTTGGCTTATGACAAGCGACGAGGTGAAAAAGGGGTTTGTTTGTTTTTTTTTGTTTTTTACTGTTTTGTAAATATTTGTTTTTACCTCTCGTTGTGATCTTTTTTTCTTCTTTTTTTTGGCCCCTTTTATCACCACCTTCTCTTGTTTTTTTATTTGGTATGTCCTTGTGGCTTGGCCTTGTTTTATAAATAATATTAGTCTTCTTTCTATTTTTGGTTTGATCGTTACTATAATGAACCTGTTGTCTATCTCGTCGTCTGATGTATAGTTCCATCAACTAAAATCCACAGCTCGGTCCATGGATCAACCAATGACATTAATTACAAATTCTCTTTGGGGGTTAGAATTGATAATTAGGTCATATTAATACAGTTTTTTTCTTGATAATTGTGTTTACTAGTTATGATGTAAATGGTGTTATACGGGCACAAACCGCAAGAGCCCAATTTCAGAGGTTTGATGAGTGTTAGAGAGACAAGAGAAAGTGGTAAAGCGTAAGCGTGATGGTCCCAACGTAAGGATATAGTTTGGTACGAAGACAGCTGGGAAGAAAGCGAAATGGGCATCATCATCATTCATCGACCCATTTTTTTTTCCCATTATCCATTTTATCCCATCAGGTTATGTCCAAAGTTTGTATAAAGTTCATACGAATGTGGGACCCGATTTGTGGGTAGGGTTTATCATTTTTTATATCTGTCCTTTCGACAAGACAACATCAAATTAACGTAATATTCTTCCTTTGATGTCCTCTTTTTTTTTTCTTTTCTTTTCTTTCTCCTGCGTGGTACTTCTATATGTACTATCAAGAGGATCTACACTTTTTACAGTCATAAAGTTTTGAAATTTTCGATCTATGATATTTTCCATATCCGAAATCAGTCATTGATATATACTTTAATTGATGATTCTATATATTATGTTATCTTATTATATAAAACAAAATGTTTCATATGATATTTTCCATATTCGAAATCAGTCAATGATAAATACGTTAATTAATGATTCTATATATTATGTTATCTTTTTATTATATAAAACAAAATGTTTCAAAGTTTGTAACTCGCATGATCGCGACACGTGTTAAGTTAAACAATTAGATTTTCACTTGTGTTTAATAAGTTTCTAATTATATTTTAACATATGTTTAATAAATTTTCAATTATATTTTAACACATAATATTAACAATAAAAATAAAATTTATAATCGACACGTGTTATCTTATTTTGTAAATGTTCACATAGAGTTTTAACAATTGACCAAAACCTTTGAATGTTTTGGCAGTTCCTTTCTCATCATTATTTCTCTCTTTTTCTTTAAAAAGACTCTATCTCTTTCTATTCAATTAACAAGTACTCACTCCGTTCCATTAAGATAGAAGTTTTGAGTTTTTTATTTGTTTCACAAAGATAGAAGTTTTATGTTTTCAATATAAAAATTTAGCTAATTTACCTATTTTATCCATACTAACTAAAATAAATACATAAAAAAATTAAAACTATTTTGAAATTACAACATTCTAATGAGGTTATATTTGGTATTGTAACTTTGCTCTTAAAGTGTGTGCAAAACCTTAAACTTCCATCTTAATGGAATGGAGAGAGTATATTATATGTGAATCACAAGAGGAGATTCGACTTGTTCTATGCAAAACCAAAGACCTTTGGTAATTGATGGTACATTTCTTAACAAAATATATTCACTATATGCTCTAAGCGTGTTAAAACTTAAACGTATGTATATCTCATTCAAAATAAAACCAAATTTAATACTAGTATTAACTTTGTATAATTCGTGATTAT
Organism: Eutrema yunnanense; assembly: GCA_002933935.1. Lineage (NCBI taxonomy): Eukaryota > Viridiplantae > Streptophyta > Magnoliopsida > Brassicales > Brassicaceae > Eutrema > Eutrema yunnanense. The sequence continues at coordinate 1,288,336 of PKML01044849.1, read as the reverse complement.
CATATAGTTTCCCTGATTTTTAGATTTTAGATTTTTATAGTTTCCCTGATTTTTGTATGTAAACAAACTCCTGAATGTTTTGTAGTGACGTTCATACATAAAGCTATCGAAAGTACTGTTTTAAATGAGCAAGGCTAACGTTTGTCCTACCAATACAATAAAAGAATGAAAGTACTGTTTTGATGCTTTATTTTTGGCTTTGGATATGATTTATCGGCAACTTGGTCTTCGTTTGGTGTATGATTTGATATGAACGTGATAAATAAATAAGTTCACTAAGCGGACAAAATGATGATAACTCAGTGACCATGCATTTGTTTTGTCTTATTCCTCACATAACATCCATAAAGTATTTAGCCCATATTTTTCTACAGTTGATTAGTGACTGGACTATTTAAGAATCTAAACTATATATGAACTCGACAAAAAAAGTAACTCTATATTTAATAATATATTCGTAGGTTCACTGCAGGAAAGCAAAATTATATAGATTTTTTTTTGTTTTATGGATTGAAATAGTAAAAACATTAAACGAAAGATATTTACCTGAAACATAAACTATAAAAGATAAGTTTGTAAAATAAAATCACTTAAAGAGATGAATGATCGAGTTGAAAGGATATATAGAATACTGATTTAGGCAAAGAGGCATGCAAGACACCAAGAGTGGTCAATAATTAATCCAAATGAAACTAGTCTGAAAACTGCACTGCTAAAATAAGAAATGTTAAAATAATTTCTTATAACTAATGACATTCAAATCCACTTTAAACACTTGATATTAATTCACAAAAGAGAGGCCAAACTTGGGAAATAAGGAAGAAGTCCACTGTCAAACGGACGAGGAGGAGAATAAGAAAAGATGCGATAAAGAATGGAATTAGGGTTTAGGGGTTGATATAGGAGGAGATTTTGGGAGCGAGTTTTTGAGAGCATCACCTTGTTACCATTCTTGGAAATTGCAGCAAGTCTGAGGAGCGAAGAATTATCATGAGTTTCTTCAAACCAAGTGGAAGTAATCTTGTTCAATTCAAAGGAGAACATCTTGTCCATCTTCAATAATGCCCCTTCTGTGTTGTGGTTAGTGAACTCCAAACGTGTTGCATGCCATCTCCATGCAAGACCACGGTCATCATTTATGCAGCCCATCTGCATATTAATAGATGATGATGATGATGGCTCAATAATCGGGTTTGGAACGACTCGAAACATCTCCATGTGAAGATCAAAAGCAACCAACTTGGTATGTTCTTTGCTGAACCAATAAAGCCATCCGTTTGAAAAAGTTGGTGCTAGGCCGTGCTCTATCCGATGATCAGGTGGAATCTGTAATAATGTAATGTTCTGTGTCTTATTCAACATCATTACAAAGTCCTTTTATAGGTACATTAGAGAATCAATCTAAAGTAATGAAATATGATTTGCAGGGATATGATTGAGGATTTACAGAGATATGATTGAGGAATCACAGGAATTGTGAATTGATATAATTTCCTATATTGCTTGTGCTATCACTCCCCCACAGACGCATCATGAGGTTTCCGAATATTGAGGCTGAAGCGGAAGTCTTGAAAGAGTGTTGTCGGAAGACCTTTGGTAAATATATCAGCATATTGGTGAGATGAAGGAACGTGAAGAACACGGACTTGTCCCAAGGCGACTTTTTCTCGGACGAAGTGGATGTCGATTTCAATATGTTTTGTGCGTTGGTGATTCACTGGGTTGTGTGCCATGTAGACAGAGCTGATGTTGTCGCAATAGACGACAGTAGTCTTTGATGGCGGAGAGTGGAGTTCAAGAAGAAGATTTCGAAGCCAACATGTTTCGGCAACAGCATTTGCCACACCTCGGTATTCAGCCTCGGCACTAGATCGTGAGATTGTCGGTTGTCGTTTTGATGACCAAGAGATGAGATTAGGGCCTAGGTATATGGCATATCCGGAGGTGGAGCGGCGTGTTGTGGGACAGCCACCCCAATCGGCATCGGAATATGCAGTGATCTGCATATCAGAAGACTTGTAAATTTGAAGGCCATGGTCAAGTGTACCTTGAATGTACCGTAGTATGCGTTTGAGAGCGTTAAGGTGTGGTTCCCTCGGGTCATGCATGAATAAACAGATTTGTTGAACTGCGTAGGTGATGTCTGGCCTAGTAATGGTGAGGTATTGTAGGGCACCAGCAAGGCTTCGATAAGAAGTAGGGTCAGCAACTGATGGTCCTTGGTTGGCAGCAAGCTTTGATTTGGTGTCGACTGGTGTGAGACTCGGCTTGCAATTTGACATTCCCGCTCGATGAAGAATGTCAATTGCATACTGGTTTTGTGACAAGAGGACTCCGTCTTTGTTACGATTGGCCGTGATCCCAAGGAAGTGGTGAAACGTGCCTAGATCCGTCATAGCAAATTCACCTGCAAGTGATTTTATGATGCGTTGTAAGAGGTCCGTTGTTGAAGCAGTGAGGAGGATATCATCAACATAGAGAAGGAGATACGCCATTTCTTTGTCCTGTTGATAAATAAACAAAGAAGGATCGCACTTGCTATTAGTGAACCCAATACGTAACGCATAATCAGAGAACCGTCGAAACCATGCACGGGGAGCCTGTTTCAGGCCGTATAACGATTTTCGTAGAAGGCACACATGCTTTGGTTTGTCGGGGTTGACAAAACCAGGTGGTTGGTGCATGTAAACCGTCTCTTCGAGATCGCCATGTAGAAACGCATTCTGGACATCTAATTGATGAAGTGGCCAGTTGCGTCCGAGGGCGAGATGAATAACTTGGCGGATTGTGGCAGGTTTGACTACCGGGCTGAACGTCTCATCGCAATCAACTCCGGGTGTTTGCGACTTGCCGTTTGCCACCAGCCGAGCTTTGTAACGAGCCAAAGAACCATCTGCATGAAATTTGTGCCTGAAAAGCCACATAGAACGCACAACGTTAATCCCGGGAGGCCGGGGAACCAAGTCCCACGTCCCACTTTTAATAAGAGCACCATGTTCCATGTGCATAGCTGGTCGCCAATTTGGATCATTAAGGGCGTAGTTATGACTTTTTGGAAGAGGTGAGATTGAATTAACGGCAAGGGAGAAATGTTGTTTGGGTTTGACAATACCACGTTTGCTTCGGGTAACCATTTGGTGTTGGGGTACTGGTTGTTCTTGGGTTGCTTGTGGTTCTATTTGTGGTTCTATTTGTGGAGAATTTTGGAGAAGAGGGGTGGGTGAAGTTGGTGGTATGATAGGTGGGACACTTGGCGTCGTTGCTGTAGTTGGAATGGGACATTCAAGCAAGTTTCGAAAGATGGGACTGATTTCAGTGTTGGAGTCTAGAAAGTCAAAGGAAGTGTTAGAGACAGAGGGTTTAAGAAAAGGAAAAACAGATTCGTCAAAGACAACATGCCGAGATATAATTATTTTACGGCTTTGGATGTCTAGACATCGATATCCTCGGTGATGAGAGGGATAGCCGAGGAAAACGCAAGCTGTTGATCTAGGAGCTAGTTTGTGAGGTGAAGTGGCTAAAAGATTAGGATAACATAGACATCCAAAAGTACGGAGGTGAGAGTAGGAAGCAGGTTTTTGGAAAATAGTAGAGAAAGGAATTTGATTTGAAATAGAAGATGAAGGTAAAAGATTGAGAAGATGAACTGCCATGTGCAAAGCTTCAACCCAGAAATGAGGTGGCAAATGAGCTTGAAAAAGGAGAGTCCGAATCATATTATTTATGGTACGGATCACACGCTCAGCTTTGCCATTCTGGGATGAAGTTTGTGGACAAGAAAAGCGCATATTGATGCCGTTTATCCCAAAAAAATCGTGAAACTGTTTGTTATCGAATTCTCCCCCATGATCACATTGAAAAGATTTTATTTCAAGGTTGAACTGTGTTTTCACAAAAGCATGAAAGTGAAGAAACTTTGAGAAAACATCTGATTTTCTTTTCAAAGGATAAACCCAAATAAATTGAGAATAATGATCGAGAAATACGACATAATAACGCAAACCACTGATACTTGAGATTGGAGATGACCAAATATCATAATGTATTATTTCAAAAGGAGAAGAAACAATAGAACTAGAGTTGTAAAATGGAAGACGAACATGTTTGCCTAATTGGCATTCATGGCAAATAACAGAAGAACGTTTATTGGTGGAAATAAAACCTTTAGAAACTAGTAAATCTTGAACTTGATTGCCGGGATGTCCCAAGCGACGATGCCAAGTGTTGGAATCAACTAGAAAGACAGAGGGTGGCGGAGAGGATGGTTGATTTGTGGTGGATGAAGTGGTGAGAGGGTAGAGCGGGCCGGTACTGTCACATCGGAGAATCGTCTTGTCCGTTGGGTAATCCTTCACAGTGAAACCAAAAGGATCAAACGATAAAGAACACCAATTATCAGTGGTGAATTGACGAACTGATATCAGATTTTTAATTATTTTTGGACAGACATGAACTTGACGGAGAGAAAGAGGGCGAGAGGGAGTAGGGAAGGATAGGATACCAGTTTGGGTGATGGGTAGAAGTGATCCATTACCGACAGCAACAGAAGGAATAGTACTCTTATTAAAAACGAGACGAAGGTTACCTGGTTCGTTCGTCAGATGCGCGGTGGCACCGGTATCCATGTACCAATTGGAGTCACCAGGATCTGCAAACGTCATAGTGTTGAAAGCGTGAGCTATTGCCGCAGTTGGATGATTATGTTGCGGCCATGGCTGTGAATTGGGCCTTTGAGTGGTAGGGCGCGGGCCCAATATGCCTGGTGCTGTAGGAGAAGGTCCGTTGATGGTGTTTCCAAGTTGTGGAAATCCAGAATTGGGCCATTGTGTCATCCAATATGTGGGCCACATATTGTTGTTGGGCCACATGTTGTTGTTGGGCCAAGGAGCGTTGAAAGGAGATCGAGACTGGTTACGGCGTCCACGATTATTGCGATTTCCTCTGTTATTCTGACCGCCGCCGCGTTGGGAGGAGGAGCGTTGACTGGGAACCGTCGTGAGAGCCGATTGTGGAGTCTCGGTGAGCAGAACAGTTGGTGAGGAGGAATGATCATGGTGCGACGGTAGATGGCGGTTTTGACGTTGGAGACGACTTTCTTCAAGCTGCAGCATAGATCTTGTTTCATCGAGGGTTGGGAATGGTTTTGCATGTTGGATGACATTGATGATGCTGTCATATTTCTCGTTGAGGCCATTGAGAAGATGCATCACCAAAGAGCGTTCTGAAATTGGGGCGTCGACATTAGATAGAAGATCCGAAATTGTCTTGAGTTTCTCACAGTATTTGTCGATCGATAGATCTCCGATCGTGATTGAACGGAGTTCATTCTCCAATTGGATTGCACGGGCTTCTTTGTTGTTGCGAAAGAGGTTCTCCAAACGGGTCCAGACATCACGGGCTCCGCTTTTGTTCTTGAGGATCGATCGGCGGAGAGAGTCGGTGATGGTGCCATAGATCCACATCTTAACGAGGTTGTCTCGCCGTTTCCATGGCTCGTCAGCGTCGTTGAGAGGCAGAGATGTTCCGTCAAGGTGACCATGAACACTATAGCAGTAGCAGTGAGTTTCGAACATCTCACGCCACGCATCATAGTTGTGCTCTTGAACATCAAGGATGATGTGAACATGAGACTTGATGTTGGNAGTGAGAGAAAAGACTCGAGGAAGAAGGAGAGGAGAGGAAAAAAAAGAAGAAGAGAATTTGAGTAGAAAAAGAGAATAGGTTCAGAATCGTGAACGCTCTGATACCATGTAATAATGTAATGTTCTGTGTCTTATTCAACATCATTACAAAGTCCTTTTATAGGTACATTAGAGAATCAATCTAAAGTAATGAAATATGATTTGCAGGGATATGATTGAGGATTTACAGAGATATGATTGAGGAATCACAGGAATTGTGAATTGATATAATTTCCTATATTGCTTGTGCTATCAGAATCACCTCCCTCCGTTGCTTGACACCAAAATCGAAAACCTCGCATGATGAGGTGTTGTTGTCGTTAATGTATATATGCAACCAAACTAGTTTGTAGGTTCCTGCGACGTAGTCTTTTCCGAATCCTGGGGGAGGTAACTTTGCCTTGTTGTCTAAATGCTCCAGCTGAATCCTGACAAGAGGTGTAAGAAGAAGTCAAGCCCAAGCCCAAGCCCAATGATTATTCAACAAGCAATGAAGTGTCAAAGAAAGGCCCATATGTTTAGGGTTTTCTTGCAAGAGATTTTATATAAATATGATTGTTAGGAATCTAAGCATTGTAACGAAGGTTGTTCTCAGCAACCTCTCTTTCATCTTTCTATGAATATCAATCTGAAGTTTATTTGTTCTTGGTGACAACTAAATCTTCTTTCTTCTCTTTTACTTTCTTGCTCAATAAAGCTCTCATGAGTTACTCCATTTTATATCTTAGTTTTCTATTTCAATAAGCTCTAAAAGAGCTTGAATCTACTTGGTTTGAATCAGCTATCATGGTATCAGAGCACATAAGATTTGGGATCCATGGATTTTGTCTCACCAGCTTCTAGCAAATGCTAATCGGCCTCTAGCTTTCCATACTGTCGGCTCAGATCTTATCTTTACCCAAGTTGCTGCATTTATAGATGATCCGCTTCTCTTATTGAAGACCCGAAGAGAATTTGCTCCGATGGCATCTCACATCAAGCCTTATGTCGCTGATTTCAGTAGTTTCATGTCTTCGCACAACAGGAATGTCTCATTTGAATAGAAAACAGAACAACTTTCCCTTCGATTTGGAAAATGGGAAACTTTGGGAAAAGATAAACGAAACCAAAGGAGTCAGAGCGTGAGCGAGAGGAGAAGAAACGAAGATGAAGCAGAATATGGTAGCGACGAGAAGCAGGCCAAACATAGAGCTTCAAGAGAGAGCAAGAGACGGCATCCTCCGTGGAGGAAATAGAGAAACTGATAAAAGTGCAAGAGAAGAAGAGGACTTTCAGTCTTAGCATTCACGAGACCATGAACTGAGACAGAAATGTCTGTCCTTTACTCTGTTCAAGCTTCACATTATCCACGGTAATGTCTTTCCTTTACTCTGAGAAAGAAACTAGGACATAACGCACAATGAAAATGATGGTTGGTGGTGTAGATTTATAGCTCTGGAATTGAGAAGCTCGAATGAAATAGGCTGGCTTTGGGTTTGCTTTGGATTTGCTAAGGATAGGTTTGTGGCTGCAAGTTTTTATTTGTGTTGAGCGCACACAAGGTACTCGAGGGAATGTCAGAGAGAATGACAAATTGTTTAAGTGCAGATTTTTGGTGGTATATGATTAGGAAACAGAGAGTTAGTTGAGTTTCGGAAGGTGTAGAAAAAAAATTTCTCCTTGGCTGTGAGATAGATTAGTCGAGTTAAGCGGGAAAAACCCGGACTCGTTGTGAGACAAATAGGTCAAAAGAACCTGAAAAAGTTCTCACACTAATGACTATTCTCCAAGCTGAATAGAGTCATCTACCTACTTCACATGGATCTTCGACTACTAATGCTACTTTCAAAGCCATCTTCATTTGCGCTTTCAAACTTCGCATCTCGGTTTTCACTCGACGCTAAGTTTGCGGGGGAGTGTAAGAAGAAGTCAAGCCCAAGCCCAATGATTATTCAACAAGCAATGAAGTGTCAAAGAAAGGCCCATATGTTTAGGGTTTTCTTGCAAGAGATTTTATATAAATATGATTGTTATAAATATGATTGTTAGGAATCTAAGCGTTGTAACGAAGGTTGTTCTCAGCAACCTCTCTTTCATCTTTCTATGAATATCAATCTGAAGTTTATTTGTTCTTGGTGACAACTAAATCTTCTTTCTTCTCTTTTACTTTCTTGCACAATAAAACTCTCATGAGCTACTCCATTTTATATCTTAGTTTTCTATTTCAATAAGCTCTAAAAGAGCTTGAATCTACTTGGTTTGAATCAGCTATCAAGAGGGAGCGTCTGGGACCATCTCGTGGCTGGGTTTATCACTTTAAATGGTTTTGTCAACTCCGTAGCGCCATGGAAGCAGACAAGACCATCCAGACTACTGCAAACCACCACCGCCTGATCTTCTTATTTATCATAAATATGATACTCTTCTTCTTCTTCCACTAGACAAGCCGAAGACCACTTCAACCTCATCGTCTTTAGAGCAATGTTTGACCTATACCACTCTCTATCACTATAGAGACAAATAAATTTGGGTTCCTAGGTTTTCTGATGCAACATGTATCTCTCCCTGAAATACTTGGACGTTATCATACGTCTCCATTGTTTAGACACGGTTTGGATTCTTCTTCTTCTTCTACTTTTGCTTTGTTCGCGTCTTCTGAAATTTCTTCAGAGTATGGAAAAATCCTCATTGTTTATAAAACACCTTAAGCAAACACCCGCTTAACAGATTTATTCGACACTAAGACAAACCCTTAGTCCATACCGAAAATTTACTACAAAGATTAAAAAAACTTGGTTAGAAGTTAGAACCCACTATAAGCCTTTCTCACCAAACAAGAAACACTTTCTCTCTCTCTCTCTCTCTCTCTCCCTCTCTCTTAAAATCTGAATCCTAATTTTTGGAGGTAGTCAAGAATAAGGAACCCTTTTCCTTTTCTAAGTTAATTTCCTTTTCTTGATGGCACCTTGTATACTGAAACTTCTTTTGTTTGTCTTTGTAAAGGTGTGGCTGCTCTTTGGAAATTTCTCCGGTCAACTCCGCTTCGGTTCCGTCCAGGTAAATATATTGCCTTGTTCGTGTCTTCAAATTATCTTCTCATCTGCCTCCAATTTATATAATTACAACACAACACCATTTTTATAGTATTAGTATTTTTAACTATATAATCCACACTCAGATCCAAATCATAAATTAAAAATTATGTTGTATATTATCCATATATATACAAATAAAAATTATGTTGTATATTATCCATATAGTATGAAACAATCGTAGTGTACTATAACTCCTAACAAATAAACACCATCGGAAGTCTCTCTCTTCCCTGGAAGCCTTTCGTTTTCAGCATCGTGCTGCAAATTATCAAGCCATCAAAATCATTAATGTATACATATAAAACGGGGAATAATACAATCAACAAACCTTGAGTTTCTTGGATGATTTAATAAGACTTTCATTTTCAGCAATGGAGTTTTGTTGTTCGTCCTGCAAATTCTTGAGCCATAAGAATATTTCATTACAATAACCCAACAGATAAAACATAAAGTAAATTACATACATTTGGTTTCTTGAAAGCATTCACATCAACATCAACATGGACATCGATCGTCGTGTAAAGCACAATTGTCTTCTTTCTCGAATTCTTTAAGTCTGTCTTGAATGCAGTGCCCATGTCTCCTTAATCTCTCAGAGACCTGGCTTGTACGTAGAGGCAAAAGGTGTCTCGACTTCCACAAGACATCATCGTCCTCTGTAGTCCACTCTTTGAAGAAGAAAGAAACATAGAAATATGTCAAGGAAGAAAGAAAAAAAGAGAGAGAGAGGAAACAAAAACCTTTATTTCCAGTTGTTTGAATTTCGCAATGCATTGAAACGACCTGACAAGCAATGCACGACTTGATCCCAGTTCAACAGCTTTTCTTCATCTCTCCTAGTACAGTATCCCATTTTCTTTTGTTAGGAAAAAAGAATTCTCCTATGCGTTTTGATCTGTTTTGCCACTTATACCCACATTTATTAAAAAATGAAAATAAAGATTTGGGTTCAAGAAATCGATGATGTCAAAAAAAAAAGTTTGGGTTAAATTTAAAATTTATTTTTTAAATCTGCATAATTTTCAGGGGAATTTCAGTATAATGGAAAAGTTAGAAACGAAGTAAGTAAATATCAACGAAATGAGGGACCAGTCTAACATTTCAGAGGTTTTCTATATCAGAGTTTGCATTCGTCGTCGTGCAAATTTTTGAGCCATAAGAATATTTCTTTACAATAATCCAACATATAAAACAGAGAGTAAATTACGTACCTTTGGTTTTTTTGAAAGCATTCACATCAACATGGACATCGATCGTCGTGTAAAGCACAATCGTCTTCTTCCTCGAATTCTCCAATTCTTCAAGTCTGTCTTGGATGCAGTGCACAATTCTTCAAGTCTATCTTCGACTTCCACAAGACATCATCGTCCTCTGTAGTCCACTCCCGGAAGAAGAAAGAAATAGAGAAATCTGCCAAGGAAGAAAAAGAAAAAAAGAGAGAGAGGAAACATAGACCTTTCTTTCCAGTTGTTTGAATTTCGCAATGCAATGAAACGACCTGACAAGCAATGCACGACTTGATCCCAATTCAACATCTTTGGCTTTGGCCTCTGGCTGGGAATTCACAATTCTCCTCCATGTGCCATTGTTTCGCCTATTTTGACTTCGAATGCAGGTCAATTTCAATTTACTTAATGTGTCATATTGTAGACAACGGTAACATGTGTATTCATATTAAGATCTAGCATTTATCATATCTTTCATTCTTAGGCTTCACATAAGGAAATTTGTTTGGAATCGTCTTTCTCAGCTAGTATGCTTGGATGTTAGGAAAATTCACTAAAATGATGTTATTCCTGATGATTGAGGTGTGTATATTTGATAACTTGCATGCGCATATCACTTCTTTTAGTTATACTCATTGATAACATTGACTGATATATTCTACAAATCCATCTATTGATATTGGTATTTAAAAAAAAAATCAGTTTAGATCAAATTTATGTACTCAAATTGCACAAACACTGTTTAAAAAAACTATTCTCTCACGATGATCTACCTCATTCTATTCTTACTGTTTTAATACATTCTTACCATTTTGTGTGCGACAAATTGTAAATGAGTAACATTTAACGTAAGCTTAAATAGTAACATTTAAACTGTTTTAACAAAACCATCCTAAGTTAGACTTAAAAGTTTCTACTGCATCAAGATAATTTTTTCTTATGTAAAAACATATTGACCACTTTAAAGTCTAATAGAGGAATTCACACACAAATATATATGGCCTTAATTGTAAATTTTACTTTTATGTTTTGAAACTTAGAGCATACTCAATGGTTTGAAACTCTGAAGAGTAACTCACAAATATAATATTAATAGTTGTAGTATAAATTAATTAGATAATTAAATTTTAAATAAAAAAAAGTTGAACCAATCATAAAGTGACAAGTGTTACAAAGATATTTCATGATTTCTCTATCTCTCTCCTGCTTTTTTAATTTTTGTAATGATTTGACATGTTTTTGTACTCTGTTCAATAATTTTATAATATATTGCCGATTTATCCAAATTTGAACGTTTGTGAAGACGGTCAGGTTGAGACATGTAAGAGCACTCTTCTAAAAAACTACCGAGGAAGGTGCTCTTACATATCTCAACCCGACTGTCTTCACAAACGTTCAAATTTGGATAAATCGACAAGATATTATAAAACCAAAACAGAAATGTTAGTCGAACCGAAATTAAAAAACTAGCAAGAGATTAGAAAACCAGATAAGAAAAAGTTTACTCTCTTGTCTAATGTTATATTCTCGTTTCTTAGTTATATACTCGGATTGTAAATTCGGCTCCTAATATAATGAAAGACCATCTAAGGTATGTGATATTAAATTAAACATTCTCCTGTTTGGTATCATTCCTATACCATTGTCATCTCAAACAAGAGTAGGTTAAACATCCAAACATCTTTCCCTATACTATTGTCCTCTCAAACACATTAAAGTATTCTTATCTTTTAATGCTATATAAATATATAGCTTTATCTTCTCAATTTTTTTTTTTTTTNGAATCGATAACACTGTTATCTGATCGTTAATATTGTTCATCTGATGCCACACGATATTGTTCACCTGATGGTTAACTATTTGGTTAACATGATAACTAACATGATATTGCGATAAATTAATTTACATATTACATGTTAACTATCGATAAGTTTACGTTTATTTTGTTAACCTTTTTATCATATTAAAATGTTACATTGCTAACAATAATATCTGATATTACTAACAATAATATCTGATATTGCTAACAATAATATCTGATATTGCTAACAAAAATATCTGATACATGTTAACGTGTTAACAATAATATATTGATACTTATTAACATGTTTTCTGATACTTGTTAGCGTGCTAACAATAATATATGATACATGTAACGTGTTAACACCGTATGTTAGCATGCTAACGATAATATATGATATTTGTTAACGTGTTAACACAAATATCTGATACTTATTATATGTATCATATATTATTGTCAGTATGTTAACATAATATGTTAGCATGTTACAAATTTCATATATTATTGTTATTCCGATAATGAATATTATCGTGACTTTGGATGAACAATATATGTGAGATGATCAATGAACAGTGTCGCCGGCTTTATTAGTTGTTAACACAATTTTCAACAATTTTTAAATCAATGGCATTATGTATAATTATTTGAAATAGAGAGTAATATTTATGGTATAATTTTATTTATCTTTCTATTTATCTAATTTTACAATTATTTTTTTCTAAAAACTAATTTTGTTAATAATTAATACTAGATGTACATAATACCTTTTTTTCATAGGTCGTCATATATATACTGATTCTGGTTCTACATATATAGTAATAGAGTTAATTATTTATTTATACTGTTTATCCGTGCGAACGAATAAAAAATTTGTATTTTATGTCTTGTTTAATAAACTATATACTCATATTGTTACAATAGGATTCTATGATAGGACAGCTGCAAATAAATGAAACCTCCATGCATACTTCTTTCCTCAATAATTAGTACAAGTGGCAACAAAATCTAGAGGATTAAACAAAGAATTTACAACACAGATTTTTATTTATATGCAGCTGTCATGAACTGTTTTTTTTGTTGTAGTTTTCGATAAAGTCTAATTTTTAGTTCATATATAGGTTTAGTTAACAATTTTTAGCATGTTTTTTTTTTAGGATGTGTGAAGCTGTCTGATGCTTCCAAATCGCTTATATTAACTTTTCGTCGTCAAGATTTTCAAATTGAAGGGCTGATTTCTTTTCTTTTTTTTTGCACAAAAAAAAAAGAAGGGTATATTTTTTTTCTCTCAACCGGATAAAAAAAGATAGAAATGGGTCTGCCTTCTTCTCTAAAGCCATGCCTTCTTTTGTTCTTCCTCTGTCTTGTCAATGTTTCCACCATTAACTCGAAGCCATTAAAAGAAGAAACTGTGCTTTTTGGCGGGAAATTTCCGGCTTTGTATGTTATTGGAGATTCATTGGTTGATTCAGGAAACAATAATCATCTTGAGACGAGGGTCAAATCGAATTATCGACCTTATGGTTCTGACTTTGAAGGAGGCAAACCCACCGGCCGTTTTAGCAATGGCAAAACAATTGCTGATTACATTGGTAAGAACAAACAACGTATAATGTTAATTAGTAAATATTTTATTTTTGATAATCGGATGGAAAATTGTATCTGGTTGGAAATTTTATGGAAATCGTATAAACTAAATAGCAAAAAATAGTGATAGTTAAGAAAAAATAAATTATTTCACATGGAGATTTTGAAAATGGAATAAGATTTTGTTTCCCTATATATATATATATATATATTTTTTTTTTTTGATTAATATGGGTAATCCGGGGCTTGCTACATACCCGACTAATCCCAGAGGAAGCAATGTTAAATCCACTGTGGCCAAGGTGACTCGAATCCAGGTGAGGGAAGCCCACATAGACATTCCTTACCACTGGACCAAGGCAACTTGGTTTTGTTTCCCTATATTTCTATTAAGTATACAAAATAACTAATTAAAATAAAATTTAAAATTTAAATATTGAAGATTTTTTCGACCAAAAAAAAAATTTTTTTTTTTGAAGATTTCGAACCTTTTATAATTAATGTCTTATGTTTTTTTTTGTTTTTCCAGCTATTTATTATGGGCTTCCTTTGGTTCCTGCTTATTTGGGATTATCGGAAAAACAAAAGAACAATATCTCAACCGGTATAAACTATGCTTCTGCTAGCTGTGGGATTTTTCCTGACACAGGAAAGCCATTGGTAAGTTTCAATATTCTACAAAAAAACTTTGTGATTTTATTTTTGGTTTGGAAAAAAATCTAACGGGTTTTATTTGATTCTTTGTATATGAACAAAGGGAAAATGTCTCTCGATGAGTGTCCAAGTCGATCTATTCAATGAGACCATCAAGAAGAATATGAAGCAAAAGTTTAAGACGCCTTCAGAGCTTAGTAAACACTTGGCTGGATCGTTGTTCATGACCGCGATAGGAGTTAACGATTACGTTTTCTTCTATAATAATAAGACAAACGATGCAAAAGAGTTCGCAAACAAGCTTCTTCATGACTTCTTGATACAAATTGAGGTAAAACAAATCTTAGCGTTTACACCATTTTTTTTCCTTGGCCACTACATTATTTAATTTGACATAATAATGTTTCATTCAAATAAACTGAATCAAACATATAATCCAATCCGAATAACAAGATGATCAGTCTTAGTTAAATTGTTAAAATTTTAAGCTTTCGATATAATCTATAGAAAACCAAAACGTAACATTATTCCGTTAAAATGCTAATTAAACTGTATCGAACCGATCTTTAGTAGATTCGATTTTACAATGGCAACTAAATAAACGGAATAACCTAAACCAAAACCAACTTTTGATTGCATACTTTTAAGTCTGATCAGTTTCGGCCTAAATTTTTGTGTTCCAGGGTTAATCAAGATACATTCTACTAAAGATTATGATATTTTGTTGCAGAGATTGCATGGGTTAGGAGCAAGGAAGTTCTTCATCAACAACATTAAACCATTAGGATGTTACCCAAACGTAATAGCTCATACCGTGCCACGTGGAAGCTGCAACGATAACTTAAACCTTGCCATTGCTATTTTCAACGCCAACCTAAGAACAAGCCTGTCTCATATGAAGCAGAAACTCTCCAACACTTCCTTCTTATACTCAGATTACTTCAACTTCATGTTAGGACTTCGAGGACCTTCGAGCAATCAAGCTAGTTCGAATCTAATGAACACGACAAGCCCATGTTGTCCTAGCGTTTATGATGGAGGTTTAACCAGGACTTGCATGCCAGATTCGAGGACGTGTAAGGTGCCAAATACACATATTTTCTTTGATCCATTTCATCCGACTCAATTGGCGAATTTCATGTACGCCATGGAGTGTTTCCATGAGAGAAAAGTTTGCCATGTGGTGACTCATTGAATTAACTTTACTCAGCAACAGTCTTAAGGAAACACAAGTTTAGTGTTTTTTTTTGTCGTTGGTGTTGATTGCTATCATCATGATCAATGTTTCGAAACATTTGGCTACCAAACCTTAATGTTTTTCGAATATTTGATTGATTCTTTTGGTATATATTTTCGAGGAGAGTGTCATCTAAGCAGTCCAAAATATGACCATTTTGTTTAAAGTATACCAAATCGACTAAAAACATCGGTCAAAGTAAAAATTAATATTCTTTTGGTCAATTAATCTGTTTAATATATTAGCAAAAGTCATAACTCATATACATACAAAGCTTCAAAATTTCAAAAATTTGGTTTGTTTTTGGGGTTGACATCAGCACTTGCACACAAAAAGAAAATCATCATCAAATGTATCAAGCTTCCCATAAAGAGCATCTAAAAAAAAAATAGGAGCTAATCAATAGAAGAAGTAACCAAACAAAAAAAACCCACTTCACATAGAAACTTATATGTACTTTGACGCCTAAATTCATAGAGGGCTATTTTATTACAGAGAAAGATATTAAGTGATCAATAATCATTCCGAGTAGAATTTGAATCGCATGAGGAATTGAATCAAGAGCTAATCAGTAGAAGAAAAAAACACACACAAAAACCTGCTTCAAAGATCAACCATTAATTCAGGTAGAATTTGAATCTAATGAGAAAGATCACTACTTATTGATAGGTGATATTTGTAGATTTTATATGTCTTTAACACTTGTTTTCATTGGTTTCGACTTTATTTCATGTCATTTAGAAGTCGTATTTTTGTATTTGAGTCTTATTTGCATATTTTAGTATCATCTTATATAGGGTCTTAGGCTACTTCTTGCATTTGCATCGTTTTTTGCAAAGTAAGTAATTAATGATGTAATTAGTACCATAAAAGTGGATTAGTCTAGTTATCGTGATCCATGTTCTAGGCTAGTGTTTCATGATTGTTCTTGCATCATTAGACATTTGTCATTCCATTTTAATCAATGGCTAAACCCATTACCCATTGTCTTCCTATTTGTAAGTAAGGGAGGATGTAAATCTAGACATAAGAAGTTGGCCCAAACATCTGAATCCGAAGGCCCATTAACAGACTGTTCAATGTGGATAAGGACGATTATCTATCTATCTATCTATATATATAAAAGAGAATGATTCAAAGTTAGTAACTCGCAAGATCGCGACACGTGTCGAGTTAATCAATTAGATTTTGACACATGTCGAGTTAATATAAAAGTATTTTTTTAGATTAAGGAAATTTAACTTAAAATTAAAAGGTAGAGTTTAATTTAAGAAAAATGAAAAAAAAAGAGACTTAATTATAAAAGTAAAGTTAGCAAAAAAAAAGAAAAAAGAACATAGACTTAATCCTAAATGTAAAGTGATTTGTATATGCGGTTTAGACTGTAAAATAAAAAACTTTATGAACAACAACAATCTATATATATAAAAGAGAATGATTCAAAGTTAGTAACTCACAAGATCGCGACACGTGTCGAGTTAATCAATTAGATTTTGACACGTGTCGAGTTAATATAAAAGTTTTTTTTTAGATTAAGGAAATTTAACTTAAAATTAAAAGGTAGAGTTTAATTTAAGAAAAATGAAAAAAAAAGAGACTTAATTATAAAAGTAAAGTTAGCAAAAAAAAAGAAAAAAGAACATAGACTTAATCCTAAATGTAAAGTGATTTGTATATGCGGTTTAGACTGTAAAATAAAAAACTTTATGAACAACAACAATCTATATATATAAAAGAGAATGATTCAAAGTTAGTAACTCACAAGATCGCGACACGTGTCGAGTTAATCAATTAGATTTTGACACGTGTCGAGTTAATATAAAAGTTTTTTTTTAGATTAAGGAAATTTAACTTAAAATTAAAAGGTAGAGTTTAATTTAAGAAAAATGAAAAAAAAAGAGACTTAATTATAAAAGTAAAGTTAGCAAAAAAAAA
>PKML01044849.1:1218483-1256547 GCA_002933935.1 Eutrema yunnanense | reverse complement strand
TCTATACATGTTGGAGAATCAAGAGTTTGCTGCCTTCTACTCAAATAGGAATTCATCAGCCACAAAAGATACTTGGCACCATAGACTTGGTCATTCAAACTTGCAGGTTCTCCAACAGCTACGAAACATCAAGGAAATTGAAATAAATAAGAGCAGCACATCCCTTATTTGTGAGCCTTGTCAGATGGGGAAAAGTTCTAGATTAAAGTTTTTTTCTTCCGAGTCTCGTGTTTTGCATCCCCTAGATCGAGTTCATTGTGATCTTTGGGGACCATCTCCAGTTGTATCAAACCAATGATTTAAGTATTATGCGGTCTTTGTAGATGACTTCTCTCGGTTTTCCTGGTTTTATCCCCTACAAGCGAAATCAGATTTTCTCTCTGTGTTTATTGCCTTTCAAAAAATGGTGGAAAATCAGTTTGATACAAAGATAAAGGTCTTTCAGAGTGATGGAGGAGGTGAGTTTACAAGCAACCAACTAAAATAGCATCTCCTTAACAATGGGATCAAACATTTGATCTCAGCAAAATGGTATTGCTGAACGAAAACATCGCCATCTTGTAGAACTCGGTCTATCAATGCTATTCCACAGCCACACTCCTTTAAGCTATTGGATAGAAGCCTTCTTCACTGCGAGCTTCCTTGGAAACCTCCTACCTTCTTCTACCTTGAGCAATTGCAGTCCATTTGAAATTTTATTCAAGAAGAAACCAGACTACTCCACACTTCGAGTGTTTGGATCAGCATTTTACCCTTGTCTCCGGCCCATGACTGCTCACAAATTCGACCCAAGATCTCTGCAATGTGTCTTTTTGGGCTACAACTCACAATACAAGGGCTACAGATGCCTTTATCCACCAACTGGAAAATTCTACATCTCAAGACATGTAATATTTGATGAAGCCAAGTTCCCCTTCAAAGAACAATATGCATCTCTCATTCCTCAGTATCAATCTCCACTCCTCAGAGCTTGGCAATCAGCATCACCTACTCCCGTTTCACAGTCTGAACCTCAAATTACAAGGATTCTTCAAGCTCCTCCTGCTTCCGCTGAACCAGTTATCTCACAAGAACGTGTTTCTACAACAGAAGAAAATGGTTCATCATCTGAATCCTCAACAGAAGATGCTGAACAACTAGACAATATTCATCCTATGACAACAAGAGCGAAGGCTGGAATTCACAAACCAAACACCAAGTATGTACTTCTCACCTCTCGCTATGCTACTGAGGAACCTAAGACTATTGCTGCAGCTATGAAACATCCAGGATGGAATAATGCAGCTATGGACGAGATTGGAAGAATTCATATGCTCCATACATGGTCCCTAGTTTCCCCTACATCAGACATGAATATTCTGGGGTGTAAATGGGTCTTTAAAACAAAGCTCAAACCTGATGGATCTGTAGACAAGCTCAAGGCTCGCCTGGTAGCCAAAGGCTTTGATCAAGAAGAAGGTCTGGACTACTTAGAGACGTTCAGTCCTGTCGTACGCACATCAACCATTCTGATTGTACTGGATGTTGCAACATCAAAAGGGTGGTCAATAAAACAGCTTGACGTCTCTAATGCCTTTCTTCATGGAGAATTGCAAGAACCTGTGTTTATGCTACAACCTCCAGGTTTTGTAGATCCAGAAAGACATAATCACGTATGTCGACTCACCAAAGCTCTATACGGCTTGAAGCAGGCTCCAAGAGCGTGGTTTGACACCTTCAGTAACTATCTCCTCGAATTCGGGTTCACCTGCAGCAAGTCTGATCCGTCATTGTTTACATATCACAATAATGGAAATTCTATGTTTCTCCTCCTATATGTGGACGATATTCTACTTAGCGGAAGCAATCAGAGTCTTCTACAAGATCTATTAAATGCTCTCAATCTTCGATTCTCCATGAAGGACCTTGGACCACCTCGATATTTCCTTGGAATTGAAATAGAATCCAACGCCAATGGTCTCTTTCTACACCAAACCGCATATGCTTCAGATATTCTCGATCAAGAAGCTATGTCTGATTGCAACCCAATGCCAACACCACTTCCTCTTCAACTCGACAATCTTAATTCAGAGCAGTTACCGGAACCAACTTACTTTCGGAGTTTAGCAGGAAAACTCCAATACCTCACGATCACAAGACCAGACATTCAATTCGCGGTGAATTTTGTCTGTCAAAGGATGCACAGTCCAACGTTGTCGGATTTTGGACTTCTGAAACGCATCCTGCGATATATAAAAAGTACGATCAATATGGGCTTGTACATTCGAAAGAATTCAAATCTATCTCTCACCGCTTACTGCGACAGCGACTGGGCAGGATGTAAGGAAATTCGGCGTTTTACAACCGGCTTCTGCACACTACTTGGACCCAACATCATCTCCTGGTCTGCAAAACGACAAGCTACAGTGTCAAAATCATCGACGGAAGGCGAGTATAGAGCTCTCACGGCAACATCTCAAGAGATAACTTGGTTATCTTCCCTACTTCGTGACATGGAAATCTCACAACAAGGACCAAATGTGCTACAATGTGACAATCTCTCTGCCGTATATCTCAGTGCCAATCCAGCCCTTCACAATCGCTCAAAGCACTTCGACACTGATTATCATTACATCAGGGATCAAGTAGCCTTGGGTCTCATCGAGACGAATCACATTCCGGCAGTACTCCAGCTTGCAGACATCTTCACGAAATCCCTGCCTCGCCGTTCCTTCGTCGACCTTCGCGGCAAACTCGGCGTTGCTGAGTCACCCACTCCGAGTTTGAGGGAGGATGTAAGTAAGGGAGGATGTAAATCTAGACATAAAGAAGTTGGCCCAAACATCTGAATCCGAAGGCCCATTAACAGACTGTTCAATGTGGATAAGGACGAGCATCTAGGCCCTGTTTGGTAGTCCATTTGACATAAACATCCAAATGATGCATTTAAATGATTCATCTAGATGGATCATCTAGATGATGTTTGTTTCTATTTTTGTTATTCATTTGAATGATTCATCTAAATGAATCTATGTTTGTTTGTTCATTTTAATGTAAATGTACATCTTCATTATTAATAAAAAATGTCAAAATTGCCCATGTTTCTTATTTAGTCATGATCTTAATTATATTAGTTTTACAACATAATCTTAATCATATAAGTTTCTAAATTCATGAAATATAATATTTTTGTAAGAAATTTCATCATATAATTAATAAAAAAGTATAAATTCATAAAATTTGAAATCATCATAAATACATATAAATTTGAAATCACCAAAAAATACAAATATGATTCATATATGGTGTATATACTCTGTTTTTGCTCTGTTTCAAATACCATCAAATATCCGTGGATAGTGTTATCTCCCCCCTCAGCCTTGCAACATTCTTATCACTTAGAGATTGCCACAAATGAACAAGTTTTGATAGTAAACTTGCAACCTCGAACGCTAATACACCGAGCACCACCTTCTCTTTATGACCTTCGTGTTTCTTTGGAAATCTCCACATATCACGAAATCATCCTCTCTCAACATTCTTATCACAAATCTCTTTAGCCTCCTCAAACCCATGATTTTAATCTTTTGACCCCAACATTGTTCTGAGTCCATATTACCATCTATCTCAGCTCTGTTGAATCACCGCGTCAGCGCGTAAACCTGTTGCTCAACTCATACACTGATTATGAAGACATTGTCTATGGTAAATCTAAATGTTTCCTGAAAAACCAGAAAAAAACAAAGCCACATTCAACAAATTTTCATGTGCAACTGATAACTTTAAATCATAATCATTGTACTAACCAAAATGTGTTTGCTTAGCCTAACAATCTAGTTCTCGAGAACTCAAAACAGAGATAAATTGTCCTGAATCCACAATCTAAAGGCAACAAATCAGAATCTAGAACATTGCCACATTCAAGAGGAATTTTCTCGGAAATATCAACCAATCAAGTCAAATACAATGAACAACTAGGAATAATTAAGCCAAAACTGGGACTCTAAGCTTAAGAATCGTTCATTAACAATCAAGACTGAATCTGTTTTTCAAGTCAAATACAATGAACATCTCTGAATTTTCCCTCTCTTTCCTGCAAGGCCAAGCTGATTTCTCATCCTAATGGAGGTATATCATCAGCTTTCTTTTGCACAACAATTTAAATAACCGCAATTACCTGGATTTTTTCTTTTAATGTTTCTTCTGCACAACATTGTCCAAATACCAATCATACGTTTGGCGAAGACCATCTTTAACAGAAATCTTAGGTGTCCATCCCAAAAACGCGAGCTTGGAGCTATCCATCAGTTTCCTCGGTGTCTCGTCTGGTTTAGTGCAATCCCAAACAAGTTTTCCTTCAAACCCAACGACTTCCTTCACCAACTCAGTCAATTCTTTGATCGTCACTTCTACACCACTTCCTACTAATAAAATCTGCTGTACCTGAGACTTCTTGTTGATATAGACACAAATCTGTTGCACTTCTGCAAGTTAAAAAAATTTACATAAGGATTTTACATCAGAGTAACATCTCCATCAAAGTGCATAAACAAACCCAGAAGACTAAAATCCAAAATCTAAGAGCTAAAAAACCCAGAAGACTAAAACCCAGAATGCAAGTCACATAGATTCACCCATAAAAAATAGTATCAACCCTGCGGTGGTTCCGACCTGGCGGGTTCCGGTGACTCAGACCTGCGGTGGTTCAATCATGGCGGCAACTAAATGTTAGGCTATGATCAATTGAACCTAACAATAAATCTACAAAACGGTAAAGTCTTGGGTTTACCTGACGGAGGGAGCGACGGCTAGGCTTCCGGCGGCGGTGACTTCTAGTGCTTCCGGCGGCGTCGTGTGGCTCGGCTACAATGGAATCGATCTCGTCGAGGGTGAGAGAAGTGGAGTCACGAACATGAATACGATTTAGATCTACTTTTGCTTAGGGGTATTTTTGTATTTTGTAATTTTGAACTGAGCTTAATCATTTAGCTGAGCCAATTTGGAGCAGCCAACTGAGTCTTTTTTTTTATTAATAAGTTTTAATACTCATCTAGATGGATCATTTGGATGTTAATGATTTTAGCACTAAAACAAACATCATTTGTCATCTTCACTCAGATGATCCATCTGGATGAACAACCAAACAGGGCCCTAGTCTATATAAAATCACATTGTAATAGCTCTGTGTGTGGTGTTCTTTGATGAACAGGAAAAGCAGTCATAAATTTCATAAATCCATCGTCTTCCTCTATTACTTTCACTATTAAGAATTTAGATCTTTCTTGTTTATCGTTTGTTTGCTTAGTTTATTAAGTTTGTTTGCTTATTGCTTACTGTCTTGCTTTGTTTTTGCTCTGGTTTACTTGGTCAGCAATTAGCTAACTTAGTTTAATCAAAAACCCGCAAAATGCTTTCTTTAGCTTAGTTAGATTCTCGTATTTGTGTGTGTTCATTCCTTACTCCTTGTAGAGTCGATACCCATATTGTGCTACAAGTGACTTAACCGTGCATTTGCGGTTTTGCAATTCGGGCTTAAAAATCGTCTTATCAAGTTTTTGACGTCGTTGCCGGAGAAATTGTGCAATTAAACATTACCCAATAAGTTTAAGAATTTATCTAAGATTAATTTTTTTTTTTTTTGTTACTTATCATTTTTCGTATGTTTTACCTCTTTGCCTTTATCTTTCAAGGTGCATGCAACGAAGAAGTTAACGAGTTGAAATTTTCGATTGTAATCCAGAGTTAGGACAACTTAAGCGAGCCAACAAGCGGCGAGCAAAGGAAAGACAAGCTCAAAAAATACAAAAGCATTTAAGGAGATTGGGTATGGATCACCAAGGAAATAACCAACATGGATTGGCTGATCAACATATCCAAAATGAAATCCATAGGGTTGGAGTTCAACAAGGAAACCCAGTTCAACAAGGAAACCCGGTTCCACAAAGGAACCCGGTTCATGTTCAACCTGAGCTTCAACCCATATGAGCTTTTGACGAGCCTAATACTTGTGGAACAAGAACCGGCATTCAACCTCCTATCATTGTCAACAACAACTTTGAGATCAAGTCTAGTTTGATCAACATGGTGCAAAACATAAAGTACAATGGCATGGCTAGTGAGGATCCTCTAGTTCACGTCAATCAATTCGAGAGACTTTGTAGGACCGTGAAAATTAATGGAGGGCTCGACGACACTATCAAGATGATATTGTTTACTTTTTTTTTTGGGAACAAGGTTTCTCAGTGGGAGAAGAACGTAGCTTTTCTGCAGAACACAAATCGCAAATGAGTTTTCAGAATCGCATATTCTTATGATCTTTAAAGGTAGCTAGGATAAAGTATAGCCATGATTTTCCTACAGTTTCTCATCATTTAAACAACAAGATTATGCAGCTATGATAACACCACTTCCCTACCTGCTACATCGATAAGCACTTATCCAAATTTTTATACTAAACCCACTCTTAGTTAAAGAGCTTGCAGAAATAAAAATTCTTGTGATTTTCATACTAGACCACACATTTCCTTAATAGTTTGCACAAAACTTGCTCAAAAGTCAAAACACAATTGTAAACAAAACTATCGCCTCAAGATGTTATCTCTCATTTTTTCTTACTTTCTTACCATTTTGTGTGCGATTATAAAGTAATAACATTTTGTTTTGGATTTCGCAGATTTCAAGATTTGATATCTATCTTGGACACAATGTCTTGGTCGTCCTAATTTGAGTGAAATCTCATTGACATATAAATCCATGAGACCTCGTAATTCAGAGATTATTGTCGTCTTCTCTTTCCACACCTCTGAAAGAAACATAAACATGTATGTCAAGAAAAGGAAAGAGAGAGAAAACGGAATGTACAAAACAATAACTACCTTTTGTTCGAGTTCTCCGTATTTCAACCTACACGCAACAGCGTCAAATGGCATAGCCAGGCTCACTTCAGGCCAACTTGCATTGGAATTGACCAAACTGAAAAATATTTTTTATGTCTTTATAAAATTCACCGTTTTATTTATTGCAAAACATTGTCGTTTTGAATCTCGAACTCATCATTTCCTTCATCTGATTTACATATGTATCTCCTAATTCTTTCTCATTTTCTTTGTTTTTAGTGTTCTTACATCATATTCCTGTTAATTATTTTTCATCCAATGTTCTCATTTCTTCACGGAGCTTTTAATTCAAAGACCAGTGCTTTGGTCTCATTTTGCTTGTAGACGTTTAAAACACTCTAAAAAACTTTGTTTCACCTAAAAATGCGATAATTAATACCCAACAAATTAACCCCTGGAACGTAACATTGTTAAACAATTAACAGATCCTATAACTTACCGTTTTATTTATTGCAAAACGTCGTCGCTTTGAATCTCGAACTCACTATTTCCTTCATCTGATTTGTTTCATATGTATCTCCTTATTCTTTCTCATTTTCATTTTTTGTTTTTGTTTTTGTTTTTAGTATTCTTACATCATATTTCTGTTAATTGTTTTTTCATCTAATGTTCTCATTTCTTCACGCAGCTTTAAATTCAAAGACAAGTGCTTTGGTCTCGTTTTGCTTGTATATACTTTTGGTGCAATATTCATAGACCATTAGGGTATAAATGTTTAATGGCTAACCTACAATAAATAACTACCGCATTTTAAGAATGTATAGCTAGGCACGCAAAGATCACCAGTCCTAAACTTTATCCACGATCTTTAAAATATGGTTTTCTTATTTTCTTTTTCTTTTTTTGACGTCAAATATTTTCTTATATATAAGTATATGTGTGTGTGTTTTTCATACACCAATGGTCATATGCTAAGTCAAGCTCTTAATTCAGAAATAGAGTTAAGTATTTATTTATAGTGCCTATCCTTTCGAACGACAATTTTTTATTTCATGTCTTGATTCATAAGCTATTGTTACCATAGAGATAGCTGCACATAAATAAAACCCCCATGCATATTTCTCTCCTCAATAGTTACTGCAAAAAAAAAAAAAAATAGAGGATAAACAAAGAATTTACAACGCAAAGTCTGGTAATAATAATATAATACAATGTCCTGAATTAGATTCATTGTTGGTTACTAGGATTTTTTTATTTTTTTATTATTATTTAAGCATGTGTGAAAGTTGAATGATGCTTTCTATAGATTATAATTAACTTTCTTAGTCGTGATTTTCAATTTGCAGGGTTAAGTTCTCTTTTTTTTTCCTAACCAGGAAAAAAAAAACAAGAAATGTGTTTGCCTTCTTCTCTAAAGTCGTACCTTATTTTGCTCCTCGTCTGTTTGCTTAATGTTTTCACCACTAACTCAACGACGACGCCATTAGAAGAAGAGGCCGTGCTTTTTGGCGGGAATTTTCCGGCTTTGTATGTTATTGGAGATTCACTGGTTGATCCAGGAAACAATAATTATCTTTTGACGCTAGTCAGAGCGAATTTTCCACCTTATGGTTCTAACTTTGAAGAAGGCAAAGCTACAGGCCGTTTTAGCGATGGCAAAACAATTGCTGATTATATCGGTAAGAACAAAAATTAGAATAATGAACGTTTTATATATATATACATATATTTCCTACTTTTTTTAAGAGGACTTGTGTTTTCAATTTTTAATATATGTTATACTACTAAAACTTACAAAATAATAAACCTACTTTTTTTAAGAGGACTTGTGTTTTCAATTTTTAATATATGTTATACCACTAAAACTAAGGCTGGACATTCGGGTCGGTTCCGGGTCTTTCCGGTCGGTTCCGGGTCTTTCGGGTAGAAGGGTTTTGGATTCAAATAGGAACCGAAATTCGGTTCGGTTCCTCTTGGTTCCGGATCGGTTCGGATCCGAAATTCAAGAACCGAAAAAACCCAAAAAAATTCGGATCTTAATCGGTTAGGGTATTTGGGACCCGAAAACCATAAAATAAACCTGAAAACCCGAAAATATACCCGAAAACCCAAAAAAATACCCAAAACCCAAAAAATATACTCGAAAACCCAAAAATATACCCGAAACCCCAAAAATATACTCGAAAAACCGAAATATATCCGAAAGCCCCCAAAAATATATCCGAAAAACCGAAAAATAAACCCAAAACCCCGGAAAACTAAAAAAATATATATAGGTTCGGTTCTCGGTTCCAGGTCGGTTCGGTTATGGGTCTTTCGGGTAGAAGGGTTTTGGACCTATTTAGGAACCGATAGGGTTTCGGTTCGGGTTCGGTTCGGGTATTTTGGGTCGGTTCCGGTTCGGGTTTTCGGATCTGGGTAAAATGCCCAGGCCTAACTAAAACTTACAAAATAATAAAATTATTTGAAGATTTTAACCCTCTTTGTTATTTTTTTTTTTTATTCAGCTATATATTATGGGCTTCCTCTGGCTCCTGCTTACATGGGATTATCTAGAAGACAAAAGAACAAAATCTCAACTGGTATTAACTATGCTTCTGCTGGCTGTGGGGTTTTTAATGACACAGGAAAGCGATTGGTGAGTTTCGATATTCTACAAAAAAGATCTTTGCAACATCGGTTTCCAAAAAAAAATCTAATGAGTACTTTTATATGATTCTTTGTTTGAACAGGGAAGATGTCTCTCGATGAGTGTCCAAATCGATCTATTCAATGAAACCATCGAGAAGAATCTGAAGAAACAGTTCAAGACCGAGTCAGAGCTTAGTAGCCACTTGTCTGAATCATTGTTTATGACCGCGATTGGGGTTAACGATTACGCTTTCTTCTATAACAAGACGACAGCCGATGCGAATGGGTTCGCAAACAGGCTTCTTCATGAGTTCTTGATACAACTCCAGGTAAAAAAAAAATGTTAGGATTTTCAATTTTTTTTTCCTTGGCCATTAGATTATTTAGTTTCGGGTATGCATGTTTAATTCAGATAAATCGAATCAAATCTCTGAACCAAATAAATAAACCAATCTGAAAACGTATAGGGATACTAGTTGGATCCGTGTTGGGAGGGATTTGTTCTTTAAAGAAGGTTAAATTACATGGTCTGGACTCCGCCCCGGACGAATGGGTCTACGTTCAGATTTTTTTTTTTAAAACGAAACTAAATTGAAATCAAACCGTAATAAGAAGGAAACAAAAAAAGACATACCGAAACATAAATTTGTCTAGAAATTAGTCAATTACTGATACATTTTTTCTAAAAGAAAGCAAACTGTATTAAACCAATATTTATCGAGTTTACATTGGTAACTAGTTCTAAGAATAAGGGTAAGTTCCAACCTAAAAATTTTCAAGATTTCTAAAGATTATAATATTTGTTGCAGAGATTGCATAAGTTAGGAGCACGGAATTTCTTCGTCAACAACATTAAACCTTTAGGTTGTTACCCAAATATCATTGCTAAAACGGTACCACGTGGAAGCTGCGACGACGATTTAAACCTTGCGATCAGCATTTTCAATGACAAGCTTAGAGAAAGCCTGTCTTATATGCATCGCAGACTCTCCAACGACACTTCCTTTTTATACTCCGACTACTTCAACTTCATGTTGAGACTTCGTGGACCTCCGAGCAATCAAGCTAGTTCGAATCTAATGAACACGACAAGCCCATGTTGTCCTATTGTTTATGATGGAGCTTCGACCACGACTTGTATGCTATTTTCGACCGCGTGTAAGGTACCGGAAACGTTTATCTTCTTCGATCCGCGTCATCCAACTCAAATGGCGAATTTCATGTATGCGATTCAGTGTTTTCAGGAGAGAGAAGTTTGTCATGTGGTGAGAGATTCGACTTGACTAGTATATATATCACTTTGAATAGTGTAATAGTTGAATAATCGAATGATTAAACAGTAGAAAAAACTGAATTTAAATGCGAATAATCATAAAAGACTGAAAAGCTGGTTTTAATAGATTAATAACATTTCATTTTTAGTTATATTTTTAGGGTAATTGTCCAAAATAAAACACTTTAAAATTTTTTTCTAAACTTAGCAACATTAATTAAAATTAATAATAATACCACGAATTTAATATTAAAATAACTTAAAATCTTTTTCAAATAAGAAAAAATTAAACCCTAAATAGGAAATAGTGAACCCAAACATATATAATGTTTTAATTTTATTTTGAATTTATTTTGGGTAAACATGTATTTTCACATAATTATTTGTGCTATTTTGAGAATTTTAAACTTAGTGTGCTAGATTTGGAACAAAAAAAAAATTGTTTTATTTTAGATTATTTATCTATTTTTAACATGCTCGTAATATATATCGTTTTTTTTTAAACGTAAAAATTTGATAAATATTTTGAATATTTTAAAATAGTGAAATTCACGTTTTTAAAACATGAAAAAATAATAAACCATTCGTCACACCTTTAAGTGATTTGACTATACTCTGCAACATTCTTTTTTTTTTTGAAGCACCAGTTTAGTACGTAGTTGTTGTTTATTACTCTCGTTATCAATGTTTTTAAAACATTTTGCTATCAAATCTTAACGTTTTGAATATTAGGTAGATCACTTTTTAAATTGATCGATTTCTCCGAAGTGATCGTGTTTATTAATGTTCTAAATAAAAATCGGTCATTTAGACGCTTGACCTAAGTGGTTGAAAGTATCTAAATACTCCGACTTTGGCTAAATTGGTTAATTGCCGTAAAAAAAAAAAAAAAAAAAAAAAAGGGTTAAAAAGACCGCTTTTTGATATATAAGTAAATATATTTGTCACCTAGGCGATTTTAAGAACATTGGTATTTGTATAAATTGATCAATTTCAGTTTTTTTTTATTGTTTTGGTTTGATTTATATCAAAAGCTAATTAATATGATGTGAAAAAATTATAATACATACAAAAGCTTAAAAGGTTCAAAATTTTGGTTTACATGTAAACCATTAATTAAGCCGTTACAACGTAAAAGAAACCACAAAAGCAAATTAAACACATAATATAACAAACCTATGTCACTTTATATTACTGAGTCATATATATCTATAGAGAAATTCATAAAAGCTAGCATTTTTATATTATTATTTTAGAAAAGCAATTAATTAGAATTAGTTGTTCTTGGGAGGATGATGCTTAGCTCTCCAATAATCAGCAGTGTAAGCAACGAGTCCATCCTCGTCAACACTTTTGCTTGATTTCCTCTCTGTCTCTCTCTTTCCTCTCTTCATCGTCGTCTCTTCTTCTACTTCTCCACTTGTCATCATCAGTTTTCTTCCTCGTATCATCACATCACCATGTTCGATCACCTGTTTTAATAGTTTCTTTTTTAGTCAATAACTTTTTTTTTTATAGTAAAAATCTTGAATTTATTCTTCCCATATAATATATATCAACATCAAAACACAGATTATACGGAATACATGACATATATGCTCAAGTGTTAACACAGGGGCGGCTCAAAAATGGGAAAAAAAAATTTGGGCCCTGTTCAAAATTTTTTTTGGTTCTACAAAAAAAAAAATGGGCCCTAAAAAAAAAAATTTGGTTCTAAAAACTCAAAAAAAAAACTGGGCCCTGTTCAAATGCACTCCCTCAGAACCGCCACCGTGTTAACATAAAGTATAACACATATATTTTCTAGATTTTGATCATATAGATTATACCTTAGGGGTTGAAACGAAGTCACGGCTTGATTCTTGATTCCCATCTTCTAGTGATGAACAAAACAAAGAACAAACAATTTGGTTATACTGTATGTTAACACTCGTGCAGTGATTAATTCTAACTAAGAGTAAAATAAATATTGAAGTAGTTTGTTTTTCTTTTGTTTTGGTTGACAAAAAACAATGGTTGTTCTTTAACTTTAAGATGAGTTAGTATATAACATGTACCTTAAACACTAATGCATAGACCTTAAATCATTCTCATATATATCACATATGCAATTATTTGAAGCGGCAAATTGCATAGTTTATTTAATAGTTGGTTTAAGCGGAAAATTAATAGCATGAGAATTCTAGTCTTTTTTCGTCAACGTGGATCCTATACGTACTTTCCAGTTTTAGTTCACTGTCTAAATATAGTCATATAAGCTTTAAGATTTTTCTCTTTTGGACATAAAGGAGAGATGGAGAGAGAGACAAACCATGAAGTGAATATCGAAAGGAGACACATAAGAAAAGAGTGATCAACACACATAGAATCTTTGATAAAGTAGTCATGACTCTTCTTGATTCTCCTTCACCTTCTTCAAAACTTTATATCTTCCTTAATCTTCTTTTTCAGAAATTATACCCTAAGAAATTAAGCAAGAGGACGTATTATTATAAGAAAGAGAAGAGTCTATATATAAGAGATCATTGACCATATATATGTTTTAAGTTCGTGTAACCATAATTTGTCCATAACCATGTGTCTCTGTTAACGTGTACATATGGATTCTTACGATGAAAAGTTGTACTTCTAATTATATTTACGTTCTCTGCCATTACGTCCTTTCTTAAACCACTTGAATAGATTATGTATATATTGTATGGCAATGGCACATCGTTTTTATAATCAAAGATGTTTTGAATTTTGCGGATTATACTTTCATGAACCCGAGAATCATAAAAACGATGTGCAAATGTAGTGAATGTAGACCATATATGCAAAAAAAAAAAAAAAAACGCGATAAATAAGTAAAACTAAACTATACTAAAAATTATCATAATTTGATTATTTTAAAAATTTAAACACTTTAAGTGATCAATTTTTTTTATTAATAAAGAAGTTCCGAGCTAATGTCTAATTTATATTTTTAGGGTGAGTTTAGCCGTCACTATACTATTCACCAGATTTTCTAATAAACCTATAACGTCGCACAATTTTGACTACCTGATTGGGATCGAAAATGTTTGAAGTGAAACTCAAATCCATGGGAAGAATGAGTTCATACTGTGTTAGAGCTTTTTATCACTAGACGACCATTATTTGGTTAAATTAAATAATCGTTTTTAAATAAATTTAAAGTTAAAAAGTGATCATACTAAAATATTTTAGCACAAAAAAAAAAATCATACTAATAAATATTTATCAAAATTTGATTATTTCAATTTTTTAAAAATATTTCTAATAAATATATACGGATGATGAAGTTTTCAGATATTTTTTCACTTAAAAAACGTACTTCTACACACCATATTGTTAGTTTTTCTTAAATGTTAGGACCTAGGAGGTCAAAACTACCGTCAACAACAAATCTTTTTTCCCACGATTTCTCTTATACTATTCAAATATTCTCGCAAATTGATAAAAGCGAAGGAAGACGAGTCTGCATAAATGCTCGAGTCGGCACATGTTTCTCTATTTTGCGGAAAACAATTTGTCAATCTCAATGCCAAAAATGTTATTCTATGCTATTCAAAACCCCTAAATATCTCATAATCATTAATTTTTCA
This sequence comes from Eutrema yunnanense, assembly GCA_002933935.1. NCBI lineage: Eukaryota > Viridiplantae > Streptophyta > Magnoliopsida > Brassicales > Brassicaceae > Eutrema > Eutrema yunnanense. The sequence goes on along the minus strand of PKML01044849.1, from coordinate 1,242,223 downwards.
GAAAGAGTCCTTGCTAATTATTGTACGGACAGTGTCGAAGAATTAAACTGAAATTAGTTCCTTTTTCTCTCTAGACTCTGACAATATGAACTTTTTGAAGGTTTAATGGCCACAATATATATATCTCTCTTGAATTCCCAAAAACTATTACAGTCGTATTATAAAAAAACAACATTTTCTTTCCTTTCGGGAAGAGAACATTTCCACCATATTTTCTTTCTTTGAAATGTATCACCTTTTTGAATTTAATGCCATAATATTTTGTTAATTTTTCACCGTTTTGCTATCTTATGTAGCGGTCTGTACGGAGCTGAAAGATGCAATCAAATTTGTTTCGATGAATTTCGGAGATGAGGATTGACTTTCAACGTCACTCTTCAAAGTGTCTAAATTTCAACAGTGCGGTTTTGCCGGGACACTTCTATCAACGCATTGGCCCCAATTTGCTATGATTTTTATGTTTTGTTGTAGTGATCAAAGAGGATGAATAATTTCGTCTGGTGTAATTTGGAAATTTAAATTAATAGAATCAAAGGCTAAACAAAAAAAAAAACAGTTTTTATTGATTACAAATTTTTCATTATTGGTGTTGGGCTTAGTGCCGAATACACTCCAATAAATTCGTCCAAATTCGGCCTAACAAAAATGAAATTTCAATCTGAAAAAGTTTTCGAAGACGATACGCGGAGAGCTTCTATAAAAGGCAAATTTGTAGTTAACACTATTGCTTAAAGACTCAAAATGGTCTTTCATTATTTAGATTGTTATTTTGTATTCTTCAAGGTCATTACATAATTTGTTTTTAATTATTAATTCATCTTATCGTTCTGAACATTGTTCAATTCAACGAAAGTCTAAGTTCTCATTTCGTTATCAGTCTCATAAATATTTGCATAAAATCATACTGTAGATCGTAACATCCACATTCAATTTTTTAAAAAATTCGATTAAAAAATGTGTAGTTAATTTCCCACTACTCAAGAGTAATAAAAATAAGAAATATAATAAAATTATAGTATATCAACTTGGTTTATAAAAAAAAAACTATAATGAAACTTGTTTGGTAATCAAGAATTTGCTTTGAAACCCCCCTAAACATCGAATAAAGGAGACTGAAATGTGGTCCGCTAAAGATTGACATTTGTAAACAAAAACAAGGTTACGTAAATTGTAATTCATAAATTTGCGTGTTTTGTGCTTGTATGCCTCCACACCGGCTTACGATGAATCACAGTCTTTCAAACATTCAAGACTTATATATTAATCATAATATCGTATATATATACTATATGTATATTTTTGGGTTACTAACTTACTATGTATATAACCACAAGGGTGGTGGTCAAGTGGTAGTGGACTCCTATGAATGAGTTGACAGCTCTCCTCCTGGGTTCGAAATTCCCTGGAAACAAATTCTCTCCTTTGTGGCCAAATGGGATATGAGGCTAATGTCTAGGCCCCATTTGCAAATCCGGATGTACGTTTAACCTGTTGGTGGAACATTCACATGGAATTAGTCTAGGCCTCTCCATGAGTCTGAGATTTACCCCTAAATCATCAAAAAAAAAAAAAAAAAAAATTACTATGTATAGATATTATTATATTGTACGAGTCCAATACAAGCCCATAGGTTTTAGATCACCAAATTAATAAGAATTCTATAGATTTCGTTCATTTTTTGTTTTTTTGGATAAAGTAGTTTGATTTTTTTTATTCATCATTAGTTAAAAAAAAAAAAGTTATTCATTATTGAACACTTCCGAAACTTTTTAAAACTACAAATGATTCGAAAAATGTAAAGTTTACCACTTGTAAAAAACAGTTACCCTAATATGTTGATCTAATATAATAGTTTCAATCAATAGATAATTAATAAAAAATAAACTTTTTGTATCAATATACTATTCTTTTTCGTTTGTTTAGTGCTTTAGGCTTCGAATGGTGACAGCGGTTTGAGCGATGCGGAACCAGCGGTTTAGGAGGTGCGGTGCGGTTGGAAGAAACGCATCATGCAGAACAAGTGCGGTTACTGCGGAACAAGCGGTGCGGGACAATATATGAATGGTGAAAAAAACAACATGCGGTGCGGTTCAAATGTGTGAATGGTGAAAATGTAAAAAGCGGTGCGAGATATATATTTTAGAAAAATAATTTATAAATAAAATGGATTAATGATATTAATATAATTATAAATTAAAATTATTAATTTGTTAATGATCAAGTCTTTTTCATAAATTAATTACAAACCATAATTAAATAATTATTAAAATTTAATAAATTTGTTTGGCATTTTACAATAATATATTTATTGCTAAAAAAATACATCCACAAAAACTAAGTAAAATCATATAATATTATCGAGTACGTTGATTTTTCCATAACATATATATAATATTGTCCATTATTTGGGACGTATATTTTAGATAAATATTTTACAAATTAAAATGGATTAATGAAAAAAATTGTACACTTGACATTTTACATTATTAATAAATTATTCCTACCAACGAGAATCGAACTCATGTTCCTTTAGGTGTCTACATTTTTTATTTATATGGGTTCAAACACTAGTCCAATCTCATGTTGGTAATGACATTTTTTTATTTTATTTTCAAATAGAATTTTGTTATTTGATAAAGTTAACATATATGATTTATTTCAAAATTTTCTGAGCTTTAAAACATATATATATATATATATATATATGTAAAATTATAAAACTAAAAGATTATTAGCGTGTATCGTAAAGCTAATAACATCAACTAGACAAAAACAATAATAATTCTCAAAGTTATAATCCAAATATTCTTAATTTTTTTGAATTAAAATAACTATATAAAATAAAATATTATATGATACATATATACATAAGTCAACTGTAAACCACACCTAACCGTTGACAGAAAAAAAAAAAAAAAACCGCACCTAACCACACCTATTTTGATTCTTTTGCAACAGCACGTGCGTGTCATGTTTTCTTTCTGTTTTTGAAACGCACCCAGCTTTTTTCTGAAACGCAACCACACCTAACCACACCTGCGTTTGAACGGTGAATGATGACATGTTTTGTAAAACACACGGCATTTAGAAAAAACGCACCAAACATTCAAGGCTTTAATCATAAAAAAAGGGGGGACAAATTGCAAAAAATGGTAGAAAACGGAGAGGTCGGTAACTATAAATGTTTTTATTAAATTAGTTAATGGGTATGGAATGTATAACCTACGATTTCGGTAATTTCCATAATTGGAAATTGTGTATCTCATTAGAATCAACAGTGTAGTATTTTATTCCACATGTCCACACTCTACAGCCTACATCCACGAAGACACCTTCGCATCATTCTTTTACATGAATTATTTCTTTGTTTTTTTGACAACATCATAAATATCTAAAACAGTTTAAAAATATTCAAAATGGTAGTATCGAATTAACATATACAATATTATTAGGGTTGTCACGAACACTTTATGCTAACTTATCCGTATTTGTGTTATTTGCGCTTGAAGTGAACAAGATCGAGAAAAAAGAAAAAACTTCATTACTCTTCGCGAATTCCTCCGGATGTAATGAGAAAGCAGACTATTCCTCTTGTGTAGGTACTATATTTTCCTGCTTGGAACAGTCTGTTGCAAAATTTATTGTTGTCCATGTGGTTTAGTTATTATTATTTCACTTGTAAATATTTATAATTGATATTTTAGAGATTTTTTTTTGTTTCAAATTTATATAATTGATAGTTTTCAATTTTAAATATAAAATATATTATTATTTTATATATATATTCTATGACTATTTCTATTCTAAGTTTGTTTTATTATTGGTTGAAGTGTATTTAGATAGAAAATACTTTTTTTATTTTAAAAATAAAATAAAATATTTATCATTAAAAAATAAAAATAAAAAATGAAAATTTTAAGTATCAATTATTTAGAAATCGATGGAATAATATTTATCAAACCCTATGGTTCAAGCCCATTTTATTCACATGGTTCTATTTCATGCGAACATTAAACCCAATCATCATCTTCAGACACACATTTTAGTTTGACCTTTGTACATGCCGTAATGGGGTTATACAAGGCCCAATAGACTTTTACAATGTGAGTTTTTTTTTTAAGTTAATCACATACTCGCACCTGGAGCACGTGAGTTCCACTGCCACCTAACTGTTCCATAGAAATGGAAAACAAACCAATCGAACCAAACAAACCCGAAATTACCAAACCGAACTTCAGAAAAACCTGAATTGTAAGCTAAACTTTTATACCGAATAATCTGGAATTGAATTCGACGCTCGAATCCGAAAATAATCAAATTCCAAAATAATTTTTGATTATAATTTGAACTTATTTTCCAAAACTTAAAATCCCAATAACGAAAAACCGAATGTCAAAAATATACAATTTCTTCGATATATATTCTAATTTTTTTTTGTCTTTTTGATACACAACCTAAATAATCTTTTGATCTTATTATTCCAACGTATCGAATTAATTTGATGATTGTGTTTTAGTAAACCGAGTATGTGCCAAATAAGGTTTACTATGTTTTTGTTTTGAGCAAAAGGCGCGTGTGAATCAAACGGATAATGCTACGGTATTGATGAAATGGGCGATTCGTAGACCTCACAATCCTCAAAAAGAAAAACTCTCTTTGCACCTTCTTCTAGAAACCTCTACTCACTCCTTAAACCTTTGAATAGGGTTTTTAGGTTACTCGTCGTCGTTCAACTACACTCTTCTCTCTCTCTCTGGAGATAGAGATTTGAGATTTCAATCTAATATGGCTCCTGCTTTGAGTAGAAGCCTATACACGAGTCCTCTGACTTCAGTTCCGTTTACTCCGGCTTCTTCTCTCAGAAATCAAACCCGTCTCTCTCATCTGAGAACCGCGTTTCTGCCTCGCGGCGGCGGCGGTCTGAGAACCGGCGTTTCGTGTAGCTGGAACCTCGAGAAGAGATGCAATCGCTTCGCCGTTAAGTGCGACGCCGCCGTGGCGGAGAAGGAGACGACTGAGGAAGGGTCCGGTGAGAAGTTTGAGTACCAAGCTGAGGTTGGTCCCCTCTTTCATTTCTTCATAAGCTTCGATTTTTTTAATTCTGGGCATCTCTCGATTTTTGTGAATACTCTCAGTTTCGTTAAATCTCTCACTCGCAGGTTAGCCGATTGTTGGATTTGATTGTTCATAGCTTATACAGTCACAAGGAGGTGTTTCTCAGGGAACTTGTAAGGTGAGTCAATTTTTTTGATACTAATGGATTTGTTTTTTTAGAATTGATTTGTGTGTGTTTTTTTCTGTAAAAATCTGACTTTGAATTTCGTTTGTGTGTATCCAGTAACGCAAGTGATGCTTTGGATAAGCTGAGGTTCTTGAGTGTAACAGAGCCTTCTTTGCTTGGAGATGGTGGTGAGCTTGAGATTCGGATCAAGCCTGATCCTGATAACGGAACCATCACCATAACGTATGAGATCATTCCATTTTTTTTGTTTTGTTTACTTGAGTATTAACAATTGGATAAAACTGATTACTTAAAAGGGATTGATGCGAATTTGCAGCGATACTGGAATTGGAATGACAAAGGAAGAACTTATAGACTGCCTTGGAACCATTGCTCAAAGTGGCACTTCGAAATTTTTGAAGGCTCTCAAGGTTTTTTTTCTTTCATTTCTCTGGAAATGAGTTGCTAGCAAATCAGTCTTGATGTTAAATTTTCAGGCTCAACTGTTTTAATCTCTCTCTCTTTATTCAGGATAACAAGGATCTTGGTGCCGACAATGGTTTAATAGGACAGTTTGGTGTTGGGTTTTACTCTGCTTTCTTAGTTGCTGAAAAGGTGAAGACTTTTAACTTTTGTTTCTTAGTGTTTTCTGGTTCATGTATTTCTTATGAGGAGTGACTTATAGTTGACTCGGCTTTTAGGTTGTTGTGTCCACCAAAAGCCCCAAATCTGACAAGCAATATGTTTGGGAATCCGTAGCCGATAGTAGCTCATATGTGATAAGAGAAGAAACTGACCCTGAAAACTTTCTACGCCGTGGAACGCAAATTACTTTGTATCTTAGGGTACGCTTCTTTATTCAATCGTTCTTCCATTTGAAGCGTCGAATATTTTGAGATCTGTTATAGTTTATTTGACTGCTTATTCCTGGCTACAGGAGGATGATAAATACGAATTTGCGGAGTCTACGAGAATTAAGAATCTTGTGAAGAATTACTCTCAGTTTGTTGGGTTTCCCATCTATACATGGCAGGAGAAATCAAGAACTATAGAGGTGAGGATGGCGTTTTTGTCGTTCTTTTTACAATTTTAAGAATGCATTCACATTGCAAATATGGTATGAAAATTTGTTACTTGTGGTAGGTTGAAGAGGAAGAACCAGCTAAAGAAGGGGAAGAAGAAAAAGAGGTAAACATTTCATGGTTTTTAATTGTGTGCATAAGCTGCCAAATACTGTCCTTCACTTCTCCTGTTTACTGACATGATCTTGTTACTTGTTTGATTTCAGGGTGAGCCAAAGAAAAAGAAGACTACTAAAACGGAGAAGTACTGGGATTGGGAACTAGCCAATGAAACAAAACCGCTATGGGTGAGCCTTGAACTTTTAACGTGTGTTTCCTCTTTGTCCTTTATGATGTTCGATATGCTCACTTGATTATTGTTGTGTCGCTGAGTAGATGCGCAATTCGAAGGAAGTGGAAAAGGAAGAGTACAATGAGTTTTACAAGAAGGCTTTCAATGAGTTCTTGGATCCACTTGCTCACACACACTTCACAACTGAGGTGCTTATACTTCTTGTTATGTGTGTGTATATATATATATATACACACACATATTGCCTTATTATTCCTTTGACTGGATGCTTATCGTTTGTAATTTCTTGTTTCTCAAAAGGGCGAGGTTGAGTTCAGGAGCATTCTATACATCCCTGGGATGGGTCCTCTTAACAATGAGGACGTTACAAACCCAAAAACAAAGAACATTCGTCTCCATGTGAAGCGTGTGTTTATCTCTGATGACTTTGATGGAGAGCTGGTGAGTTTATGTTCATATTGTAGAAATCGTTCTAAAACATAGAACTATGTCGTCTCTTTGAAGATCTAGATTAGCTCTGGTTCCATTTTTGTTTTACCATGTTTCACTATCTGTTTGCAGTTCCCGAGATACTTGAGCTTTGTGAAGGGTGTGGTGGACTCAAACGATCTTCCTCTTAATGTTTCACGTGAAATTCTTCAAGAAAGCAGAATCGTAAGTGGCTCCACAGTTAGTGATGCAAATTTCTATTTGAATCACACCTCCATGATAATACATATCTTGTAACAATATTCAGGTAAGAATCATGAGAAAGAGGCTCATTAGGAAAACTTTTGACATGATACAAGAAATCTCCGAAAGTGAAAACAAAGAGGTCTGTCTCTTCTCATTAACCCCTTTTGTTCTCTTAAGCTCATTTGAAGGCCCCATATATTCATTTTGTGGTACGAATGATTTCAGGATTACAAGAAATTCTGGGAGAACTTTGGGAGATTCCTTAAATTGGGTTGTATTGAAGACACTGGTAACCACAAGCGTATTACACCGTTGCTCAGATTCTACAGCTCCAAGAATGAAGAGGAATTGACGAGCTTGGATGAATATATCGAGAACATGGGCGAGAACCAAAAGGCAATCTACTACCTTGCGACCGACAGTCTGAAAAGTGCCAAGTCAGCTCCTTTCTTGGAGAAACTAATTCAAAAAGATATTGAGGTATATGATTTAAGACTAGTTATTCAACTTACAAACTTAAATTTGTCATGGTCCTTGATTTTGGTATGATTTTTGACCTTTTCTTTGCCATTGGTTTTCATTAATTATAGGTTCTATACCTGGTTGAACCAATCGATGAAGTTGCGATTCAGAATTTACAAACCTACAAAGAGAAGAAATTCGTTGATATCAGCAAAGAAGATTTGGACCTTGGTAAGTATCGTTAGCAATTCTTGCGTAATCGGTGTGAAATCTGCTTTTCTAACAAAGTGTGGTGCCATATTTTGCAGGTGACGAAGATGAAGTAAAGGAAAGGGAAGCTAAACAAGAGTTCAATCTTCTCTGTGATTGGATAAAACAGCAGCTCGGCGACAAAGTTGCCAAAGTCCAAGTCTCAAATCGTTTGAGCTCTTCTCCTTGTGTGCTTGTCTCAGGCAAATTCGGGTGGTCGGCTAATATGGAAAGGTTAGTACTTTAGCAGCTAGAAAAGAAAAAAGCTTAATAAACCCGAAATCGTCATCGTAAAACATAAATGTTTTTTGTTTATGGTGAAAGGTTAATGAAGGCACAAGCCCTTGGAGACACTTCAAGCTTGGAGTTCATGAGAGGTAGGAGAATACTAGAGATCAATCCAGATCATCCTATCATCAAAGACTTGAATGTAAGTGTGCCATTTCGTCTCTAAATCTCGTCTCAGAATCTCAGAGAATAGCCATTTGATATTTTTTTTTGTTGGGTTTGGCATATTTGTGCAGGCTGCTTGTAAGAATGCACCTGAGAGCAGTGAAGCAACAAGAGTGGTTGACCTCTTATATGACACTGCTATAATCTCAAGTGGATTCACTGTAAGAAATCTAAAAACTCTTAGCTTTCTTGTTTCTCAGTAATAAGTCTTGTCGACCTTTTTACTCACTTTTGATGTGTTTATTGAACAGCCCGATAGCCCGGCCGAGCTGGGGAACAAGATTTATGAGATGATGGCTATGGCGGTTGGAGGAAGATGGGGCCGAGTTGAAGAAGGAGAAAGCTCGACTGTGAACGAAGGAGATGACAAAAACGACGGAGAAGCAGAAGTAATTGAACCATCTGAAGTTAGGGCAGAGAGTGATCCTTGGCAAGATTGATCCTTTTTTCTCTGCAGTGAATTTTTGACTCAAAATGCTTTTCTTTCTATTAGGATTGTCTTCTCTGTGTTTCGGGGTACAAGAGTATCATGGGCCTTATGAAAGCCCATTATTGGATCATGTGTGAACAAGAATTATTCCAATATTTGTTGTTTATTTTCTTATTAACTAAAATTATTTTATAGATTAATTACAAACCAAATTACAACCAAAGTATAGTTAAGAAAATTTTGAAATAAGATCAACACAGTCAAGTATTTAAATCGTTCATGTATATTTCGTTTTAATATTTCTTAGAGATTAGAGATTGAAATTTGGATATCTGCGAAATTAGCAAATCTTGATCTGGATACTAAATAGGGCAATTCTACAAAATGGCACAAAAAAACTAAAAGTTCCCAAATTTAGCACCCAAGGATGAAAATCACAAATATAGCACCAATTTTGACAATATTAGCACAAATTTAATATAAAATTGACTTATAATTATTTTTTAATGGGAAAAAACTAAACCCTAAATTGGAAATAGTGAACCCAACATAATGTTTAATTCTATTTTAAATTTATTTTTGGTAAATAAGTATTTTAAAATAATTAGTTATGCTATTTTTGGTATTTTAAATTTAGGGTGCTAGTTTTGAAACAAAAAATATTTTTTGTGCTATTTGAGGGTATTTCTCTACTAATTATTCAGATTCGACGGATTCAGATATGGATATTTTGAAAATTTAGGGTATGTGATCAGTGATCTGTGTTTAATTCTACTTAATTTGATAGATTTTTAATAAGTAACCAAAAGAAAAATTAAATAATATGTGTCTAAAAATTACCAAACGCATATTGCTGATGATAGCTCAAAACATCGAGATTTTTTTTTTCAATTTTTTTTTTTCATTTTCTCCTAATTCTCTTATTGAATTTCTCATAGACTCAATCTTATATGCATATACGTAATTTATATATTTTCTAAACAGTAACACATAAGAATATTATAATTATTACATTACTTTCCAAGAAAGTTATATATTTTCTTCATGATTTAATGAGTTTCATATAATAACACATCTACACAAAGTTTAACCCCAATGCTATTTCCTCATCATTTGAAAGTTCGAAACCTATTTCTCCATGAAATCAAAATTCGAAACCTATTTCCGCACAGATGTCGGTTTTATTGGTTTGATATCGGTTTTGAGCGGTTTGTAACCTAAAATTAAACCATACCTCTTAACTCAAATCGATCCGACCAGTAATCAAACCGACCGACCTGATTTCTTCTTCTTCACCCGACTTCTTCTTCTACACCCAAAAAATTTCGATCCCAATTCATAAAAAAAATAATCTGAGAAAATTAAAATTGGGAAAATTGAAATTGAGAATATTGAAATTGAAATTGAAACAGAAATTGAAATCTCAAAACCGAAATCTTTTGGTTTCGTTCATCCTTGGAGACGGAGGCGAAGCCATTACACACATTTGTCGAAATCTCAAAACCGAAATCTTCTTTTATTTGTTAAAACAATAATCAAGGAAAAATGGCGCTCATGAATGGAAGCATGAATCTATCATCGGTCAAATCGTCGATATACAACCACCGTCAAACAACCTTCTCCTCCGCCGTCCCAAGACATACTTCCCTCCGGGTCTTCGCCGTGCAAACCGATCCCAAACCACCAGCTTCATATGCGGTGATGAAGACCGTCGGGCTTAATGTGGGTAAATCGAAATGGGCACCAGAGAGCTGGAAGACGAAGAAGGCGCTTCAGCAGCCGGATCTTTGTCGAACTTGGGTGGAAGAAGAGAGGATGAAGTTATTGACTTACAACGTTAATGGCCTTAGGCAACGAGTTTCGCAGTTTGATTCTCTTCTCAAACTCCTCGATTCGTTCGACGCTGATATCATCTGCTTGCAGGTTTTACTTCAATCAATGTCCACTCGATTTTGAAAATTTTATATCGGTCTCTTTTTTTAATTTCTGATGAATCCGTAATAGTTTTATTCGGGTTTGAATCTAGGAGACAAAACTTAGAAGGCAAGAATTATCAGCGGATTTGACGATAGTTGATGGGTATGAATCGTTTTTCTCATGCACTCGCACCTGCGAGAAAGGTCGTACTGGCTATTCTGGTAAGCAGCATCAAGCTATATGTCTTGAGTGGATTTTAAGTAAAATTTGGAAATGGCTGGAGTTTTTCTGCTGTTGAATTCGAAGGTGTAGCAACATTTTGCAGGGTAAAGTCAGCATCTTTAAGCTGTGAAATTGCTTTGCCTGTTGCTGTGGAAGAAGGCTTCACCGATCTTGTAAACAGTAATTCGAATTTTTGTGTTAGACTAGGAATTGGGTTAGTTTTGGGTTTAGTTCATTGATTTGGTTTGTAATTGGGTTAAGTTTGGTTTTATTTCGGTTTATATTTAATTGTTATACAGTAAACCGAATCAAATAGTGGTATGTGGGGAAATAGGTTTCGAAATTTGATCTCGTGGGGAAATAGGTTTCGAACTTTGATTTCGTGGGGAAATAGATTTCGAGCTTTCAAATGATGGGGAAATAGCACTAGGATTAAACATTGTGTAGATGTGTTATTATATGAAAGTTCCCGTGGAGAAATTGATCGTCCACCCTGATTTAATTATACGTAGTATTTTAAATAATTTGAAAATTGCTAGACACATGTCATAATATGATTTAAAATAAACATGTATTAGAATCTGGTGACTTATAGAGTTATAGTATAATTCTACCACATGTAGATTTGTATTAAACACATCCAAATTCATATAATAATATATGTGAGAAAATGTAAATAAATCTCTCTTTTTTTAATAAATTTAAAAGGAGTTTGCAGATATGTTTCTATAATGGAGAAAAAAAGTTTCTGAAACAGATCTTATATAAATATTTTCACCAAAATTAACATTTCACACTTTATAGTATTTTTCCACAGGACTTCACTGTGTCCACGTCATCGCCATGTCAGCAAAAAAGTCCCTCTGATTTAAGCTTCGTAGTAGAGAAAAGTTCGTACGGACAGAGACAATATACGACAAACGCAAGCTGTCCACATCCTAGTCCCTTACAACTCCCAAAGTACCAATATTACCCTTACTATTATGCATTCGCACTTACACGACAGCAAAAAAACTCACTTTCCACTCCGAACACGAGGGCATTATTGTCATTCACACTGAAATAATGACGTATTTTTTTTATTTTTTTTTGTTACAATCTTATAAATTGAGACGAAAGCTTCCATATCGCAAGAAAAAAAAAACCCCGAGAGCTTCTTTACATTTTCCTCAATGGCTTTTTATAAGTCATATTACATTCTCTTCACCATTGCAACTCTCCTTCTCTCCTTCACATTAACTTCTCTTGCCGGTAACGCTGAAAACGCAGACGTAAGCGAATGCAAAGCTGAATCGGGAGATTCATCATGCCGAGACAACAAAGAAGCACAAAAGCTTAAACTCATAGCAATCCCATCGATCTTAGTGGCGAGCATGATCGGTGTTTGCTTACCGTTGTTTACTCGTTCCGTTCCTGCTTTACAACCCGATCGAGATACGTTTCCAATCGTTAAGGGTTTATCTTCAGGTGTTATTTTGGCTACCGGTTATATGCACGTTTTTCCAGACGCTGTCGAGAATCTCACATCTAAATGTTTGCCCGAAGATCCGTGGAGGAAGTTTCCGTTTACCTTTTTCATCGCGATGCTTTCCGCTTTGTTTACTTTGATGGTTGATTCGTTTTTAATGAGTGCGTATAAGAAGAGAACTAGTAAGCGTGAAGGACAAAAAGATATCCAAGATGAGGTCAAAACCCTAGAAAATGGATCTATTGTAGTGGAGAAACAAGATGAGGTCACCGATGAGACAAGTCAACTTCGTAGGAATAAAGTCATTGCTCAGGTACATATATGCATTTTTTTTTTTATACTTTTCACATTTTTATTTTGGAAGTTGAAACTCAAACATCGATGTCAACTATAAACACACCTTCTCTTAGCCAACATATATTCCATGTACGGATTTTTACAATATGAAAATTAGACTTTGACTTAGAATTTTCAGATCATCAATAAGAATGTTTAATGCAATCTCATGATCATTTTCGTGTAGATGTTGGAACTAGGTATTGTTGTACACTCGGTGGTGATCGGTCTCGCAATGGGGGCTTCGAATAACCAATGTACCATACGATCACTTATCGCGGCGCTTTGTTTCCATCAGCTCTTTGAAGGGATGGGACTCGGTGGTTCCATTCTACAAGTAATTAAATTAGTCGTCAAATCCATCGCTATATTTGATAATCAAACAATCAATCTAACGTATTATGTTTTTTTTCTTAATAGGCGGAATATGGAAGAAAAACGAGATTGATAATGGCTTTCTTTTTCTCGGTCACAACACCGTTCGGGATTGCTTTAGGGATGGGAATACAAACAATATACGACGAGACAAGCCCGACCGCGTTGATCGTGGTCGGGGTTTTGAATGCGTGTTCTGCCGGTTTATTGAACTACATGGCACTTGTTGATCTCTTGGCTCATGAATTCTTCGGAGATAAATTGCAAGCAAACATGAAACTTCAGTCATTGGCTTATGTTGCTGTCCTTGTAGGTCTTGGAGGAATGTCTTTGATGGCTAAATGGGCATAGAACTCTTGAGTTAGAATCATCCTTAAGTAGTTCCATCGATCAATTACGTTATTCGATTGACCGAAGAAAATCTTGTATTATTGCGTTTTGCACCATTGTTTTTATGTTGGCCATGGGATGGTTTTGAGAGGTAACCATAAGAAGAATATATGGAAATGAAAGAATTAGGGTGAATGAAATTCGAATTTGATTTGATTTGATTTTTTTTTTTAATATTCTGGTGATTGGAAGGGAATTATTTTTTCCTTTAAACTACTTATTATTTTTTTAACATTTACGAACAAATTATGAGAATAATTACAAGACAATTCAATAACGGATACAATTCTCTCCGCTCCACTAGATCCACCACCACGATGAACGACTCTGCTTGCACCACGCTGTAGATTTCCTGTAAGTTTGTTTCCATTAATCCGTAGAAATTGCATTTTCTAGGAATCGAAACCCAAACCTCATGGTGTAGAAGCATTAATGAACTTTTAGTCAACCACTAGACTAAAAAGATTTTAATTCCACTAAACTACTTATCTTATTTTGATGTTTTTAATTTATTTGTGGAAAATTAACAAACCCCTAATAAAAGAAAAATAAATATAAATTAACCCAACATTTTAATAATTAATACCTATATATATGATGTTTTAGATATTCTGGATATGTCTTTTCTGCAAACAAATATCAAAATTATATTCCAGATGATATTTTCATGCATGTCAACAGTAATTAAAAGTTTTTTTTTGTTTTTGTTATTTTAAAATGTGATTAACATCAACTAGTTATGGGCCTAAGTACATCTTCCTGTCGGAGCTTCGTCACTTCGTGAAACCCCTTCCAAACCAAATCAAAATAGGGGTCTATGATCAATCTCTTTTGGAGTTACACACTAAAACGCCACTAGATCCAGACACATTTGGTTAGTACTTGAAATTTAGTGATGAATTTTTCGTCTATAAGCTACATGTTGTATGAATTCTTGTTTACATTTCATTAGTCCACGAGTCAAATATTGGCGTAGCGATCCGGGGTCGAACAAGAGTATCCTGTGTGTATTTTGAGGTCTTCAATCGATTAGAGCTGATGGACATATATATAGTCGTCTTAAAATTGTACCTATTTCCGGTTTGATTTGGTTTGAATCTCCACAGCTGAAAATGATTAGGACAAAAATTGCTTAATTTCGATTTTGGTTCGGATATCAGTTTAGTTATAAATCAAATCCAAATGTAAATCAAATCCAAATGTAAATCAAATCCAAATCTTCAGTGGTTTTAAAGAAATACTATAATTTTCAGTTTCACCCAAACCATATATAATTAGGCAACTCTATAAGTCTCGAGATATGGAAAAGCGCCCGTTTAGAAACAAATTAACATTCGGAGACTATGAATATAAATCTATCTTTTACCAACCATTTAATTATTTTCTTTTGAATGTTGGTCAACAAATATATTCGTAAACCAATATACCTAACTATGATCTCGTTTACCGTCTATAAATCAAAATTTTTGTACCCTCTTGAGCTATCACCAAAAACAAATGGCGTCTAAAGCTATATCTCTCCTATTCATCTCACTATTTCTTACATGTAAGTCTTTCTCATCTCTCGAATCATTTGATTCA
Source organism: Eutrema yunnanense (assembly GCA_002933935.1). Lineage (NCBI taxonomy): Eukaryota > Viridiplantae > Streptophyta > Magnoliopsida > Brassicales > Brassicaceae > Eutrema > Eutrema yunnanense. The sequence continues at coordinate 1,227,070 of PKML01044849.1, read as the reverse complement.
CAAACTAAATCCATTAAATAAATTTTGTTTTGAATCATTATCGAAATGATTGCCTTGATATTAGGTATGGGATCACTGAGCATACCTAAAGCCGAAGCGCAGCTAAAGTACAATCGTCATAGCTGCTCGACTGCACATGATTGCCAAGATATTGAATGTGTGCTCGGAACGGCCAGATGTGTACACTCGCGGTGTCAGTGTCCTATTTCACCACGCTCAAGCAGAAAGAGCCTTAACCTAAAACCAGCAGAGACCCCATTACGGTGCAAGACAGTAAGAGATTGTGAAGATAAGCTCATTTGCGTTTTTGGAAAATTTGTCTGTGAAAATTCACAATGTCACTGCTTAATTGGTTAGAGAATTGAAAAAAAAAATGGAAATTTTTATGTTGTTTCTTTGTGTGATGATTTCAGAAAATAAAAACGAAGTCTATAGCGATTTTTTTTTTTAATTATTGGATAGCTCAGTCCGGTGTATATGCACAGATTATAATTTACAATTTTACTATCTGTGAAAAACAAACCAAAAACGAACAATTAAAAATAAAGCACTATTATCGTTAAAATAAATAAAATAAGATTGAGTACGCCGATACGAAATCATTCATTAATAAAGAAGCATAACAAAGTAACATTTTAAAACACTTCAAGATAAACCCTAATATATCTTTTACTGCAAGAGCAGAGCAATCGAAATAGTAATTTAGCGATCGAATTCAGAAGGATCAAGTGTAACATGATAGTTGCATTATTTCATCCATATTAGCATTCATTTAAGTTAGTATTTGTGTCTTTTGCATGTATTTGTGTGGCTTTTCTTTGGTTTTGCATCCATTTTAGAGTTAGAGAGCTTTAAATTAGTTCTTGCATGGTTTGGTGCATTTTAGTGTCTTTAGGTATCTTTGGAGACTTATTGGAGTTTGGAGGATGGTCATAGATCCATAGGACTTGTTTGGAGCAAAAGAGGTGATCAAGAGGAGAAGAGAAGTGCCGAGAATCTGGTATCGGTGGTGTGCATCGGGGAGGAGCACCCCGATATAGACCTGAAGGAAGAAGTCATTGCGCTCATCTGGTATCGGTGGTGTGTATCGGTGTCAGGCACACCGATACAAGCTCCCCAGCCTCAAGACCATCTGGTATCGGTGGTGTGCATCGGGGAGGAGCACACCGATACAAGCTCCCCAGTCTCAAAACAATCTGGTATCGATGGTGTGTATCGGTGTCATGCACACCAATACTGCCTGCGCAGACCCAAACCCACCGGGTCAAAACCCGGTTTGTTCCGGGTTGATCCGGTTCGATCCGGTTCGATCCAGTTTTCTATAAATAGTCAAAAACCTAATTTTAATTGCAAACTTTTTTTGGGTCTTTTTCTCTTTTTGTAAACTTGTTCTCTCTTTGATTTGAAGGGATATTGTAAGAGATATATTGAGGTTTTATGCAAAATCTTTTGAATACACCTTTTGAATCCATGGTATTGTTAAATAATCAATAATAAACAGAAATAAATGAAGAAGGAGCAAGTGGGCCAGTGGTTGCCACACCTCTGCTGCCATCTTACCGGTGTCGAGTTCGACTCCACCTGCCCTCCATGTGTTAGAATAATATCTTACTCGACACCGGTAAGATGGCAGCAGGTGTGTGACAACCACTGGCCCACTTGCTATTTCTTCATTTATTTCTATTTATTATTGATTATTTAACACTTTTTCAACATTTTGAAAATCTATATAACATTATTTGGAAACCCTACGATTAGACTCTATATAAGATGAAATGTCTTTCAACATATTTTACTCATCATTTTAAAAAATCATTTTTTAAAAAGTAGCATTTCTGATCTAATTATAATATTTGTTTCTCATGATTTTTTTTTTAACTTAATCTTTGAATTGACACTTTTGAAAAATATGTAAAAAATAAAAGTGAATATCATAAGATTTTGCAAAACAATATCATACTGTTGTTGATGCTAACGATCGAGATGGTTCTAATTGACTCAAAAGTTAGTTATTTGTTTTATTTAGTTTTATCATTCCTATTATTTATGCTAAATCTTATTCACATGTAGTTTACTTTTCATAACTGTTAGAGTTAATTTATTTTAATAGTGAAATGCTCTATATATAACATTATATTTTACAATTCTATCTCTACATTGTTATAAAAAATAGTTTTATTTCTATATAACAATATATTTTACACCAATATATGTTTGTTTGCAGTAAGTCTTGATTCACAATTTTTGAAATTAGTTTTTTTATTATTCTACTTTTTAGTGTGTAAAACAATTTCAGAAACTTTTAAAATCAATCGCATATTAAGATAATATGTAAAATTTTGGAGAATACTACAAAGACGAAATAAGAAAATGTTTGTACTACCATTGTATTTTATGATTTTATTTATTTATACAGTTTTTAGGTTATTTTTTCATATTATTTAATTTTAACACACAAATCCTATCAAATTTAAACAAAATCTATTATATCATTATAATTTTAATAATTTACAAAAGACATGTATTATATTCAAAATTTTAAATTATTATAATCTATATTTTCATTTTAAACTTAGATATTACAAAAAAATCTATAAATATTTCACTTACGCCGATTACCTCGTTAATATTTAAAAGTATGACCAAGTAACATGCGCAACAAAAATTTGGATAACAAGGTTTGGATAAAATATACACATTTTTTTCAAAATATTAAAAGAAACAAAAAAAACCGCTGTTCAAAGCCGATCCTAAATTTTCTTCAGAAACATTAATAGCAAACGTTTCATTAATTTTATTATTATTTTAAAATAAGTAACGCCACACAGGAAATTCATGATATTCAAGGAAACGGATCTTTGACCAGCCCATAATTACTAATTTACCAATATGATATGATCTTGTTAATTAATTCAAACTAATTCATTGTTTTTTCAGTTATTCTCTTAGTTAGTGCAATTCCAAATCTGTTAAATACTTAAATTCCATCAACATCCAATAGCCTACCATATATTTGGTAATATTTTAATATAATTTCGGAATGAAAGAGATTAAGGAAAGAATTTTTTTATTATTGTAAAATAAGTAACGCCACACAATAAATGCAATGTCTTAAAAGAAGTTCATTAACATGACAGTTATGAAATTCAATGAGAAAACAATGGAATATTTTCAAAGACCACAATAAATGTTCAAACAATCAAACACCTATATAATCATTATATTAAAAGCTCAAAAACAAACTTCGAAATTAAGTAATTTTCTCCTTCTAATCTAAAAAACAATGGCGTCAAGAGCAACATCCGTTCTCCTTCTCTCCTTTACGCTATCTTGTGAGTTTTTTTTTTCCGTCTCTAGAACTACGAAACCTGTATACATATGGTTATGAAATCTTTTGACTGATAAACATGTAGGCGCAGTCATGTTGCTTGTAGCGAATTTATCAAATGCGGAGAGTCCTCGCAATGTGCCAATATGCGGATCGAAAGAAGGATGCGATGGCATATGGTGTAGTCATGGAAGAACAGGAAAGTGTGAAATGTGGACTTGTGACTTACAGGAAGATTGTTTTAAGATTGTTCGTTGCAAAGATTCACCAGGGCCTTATTGTATGGAAGGAGAGTGCAGTTGTTAAAGAGAAACGTATGGTTTTTAATGTAACTTCTAATGCATTAATGAAATAAGATAGTTTTTGGATAATTCTGTTTTCTGAACATTTAGTCGATGTATAAAAGCAAGAACATCAAAAAATCTTGTTGCAAGAGAGGTTCAAAATTTGAGTTTATGGTCAAGTCGGTACAACATGGCAACATGCTTACTACTATGCTAGTAGCCTAGTACAATTTGTTTACATATTTTATAATTTGAGATCATTTCATTTTTGTGGGAAAAGCTTATGTATGTTCTAACGACGATCTTTTTCTGATAACCCTGTTCTTTGGTTATGCACTCACCTTATAATTTGTGTTTGTTATCAATGCAATGAAAAGGCAATTTTAAAAATAAACTAATGAAATTGTAAGTATCATCAATTAATATTAAAATAGATATCAATAGTGGTAGCAATGTAATGCTACCATTCCATTAGATTGTTCCCAACCAAGTTGACTTCTAAAACTACACTGCGCGTGTCTGTTTCAGACATGTTGGTCTAGGGTGACAATTTTTTTTTTTTTTAGTTTTGTATATACGCACACTTCACATTTTTCTTTGCTTGTGAACGATATGTTCGAAGTTACGATTTATCTAAAATAAACCGAACATAGCTTTAAGAAGCTTTTGCGGATCTTAGTATTTGGAACGTTTTTGAGACGTCTCTAAACTACTATCTTTAGATCGCTGAAAACGTTTTGCGGAATCGCTAGGAAGCGTTCGCAAAAACCGTTTTAGAATAATGTTTAAGGCGTTTTGTAAACTCGTTTTTGAAGCGTTCACATAAACGTTAAACAAATATTAAGCAACTTAAACAAATGTGAAGAAATTGCAATAAATAATTAAACTAAAATTTCCAGAATTAATCAATTCAAAAATTAACAATTTAATTAAATACATTGACAAAGTCAAAGGCATAAAAATGTTTCGATTGCATAATATAATTTAAGCAATTGAAATAAATTGCATAAATTATTTATTCAAACAATTCCAGCCATCGCATCCTTCTTTCGATTTCTTTTGCTAATTAAATAACAAAGTGCAGAACCAAAACCAATCGACTAAAACTAAACCGGAGCCTTTAACTCGGTAAGAACAAATCGAAACAATAACCAACTTTCGAGTAAAACACGCTTTTAATCAAACACGATTGCAAAAACAATGCAATACCAGATTGGGTAGTGCGTAAAAGCAGTAATCGTTTCGCAAACTCGCCTAGAACTAGAAGCGTTCGCGGAAACAATTTAGTAGAAGCGATTAAGGCGTTTCGCAAACTTCTAAAAAAGCGTTCACGGAAACGTTAAATGTTTGATAATGAATCGTTTTAGGGTTAAATGTTTCGCGGTATCGCTAAGATAAGCGTTCGCAAAACCGTTTTAGAATCGAAAACGATTCACGGAAACGCTATGCAGCGGATCCCAAATCCGTTATCGTTTCAGAAAATTTAAAACATTTGATTCAAAAAACGTTTGATTCAAAAACGTTTGGCGAGAGTTGCTATAGAACGTTCGCCGAAACGTGTTGATTATCGGTTTTGAAACAGTATAAAATGTTTTTAGAAATCGTTTAAAATTAACTGCAATTTCAATCCGATTTTAGCGATAGGCTAGAAGCGGATTTATTAAGTTAAGATTGAATATATGTTCTTATCAAAAGCTTCCCAATTAATCAGTCTTTTCGTTAGAATAATAACGAAAATTAAAGAATTAAGACTGTAGAACCACGATTTCTACGATATGGCAAAACTAAATAATTGAAAAATATATTGATATAAAACATAATTAATAAACGATAATCGATACCAAAATACGATAAATAAAGAATGGTTTGTGCGGAGGCGAGACACTATTTCCTTAATTCTTTAATTGTCCGTAGTGATGCAATCAGAATCCCAGGATACAACCACACGGTTCTTTTGTTATGCATCACCCAATAACAAAATCTGACGAACCTAGTATATGTGTTATACTCTCATACTCAAAAGAGAAAAACAGAAGAGAAAAGAGAGAGAGAGAGATTGTTGTGTTTTTTGGATGTCTCTATAATGAGTGTCTTTGTCACGTTTTTATATTAGCCAAAACTGAAACAAGTGACTTAATGGAGAATTTCAATTCACAAATCAATCACAATAAAGGAGAATTACTCACTTTGTAACTTATGACATGAATATGTAATTGAATGGAGAAGATATTATATTTTGACCAATTCAAAATCAATAATATACTTCAAAATGGATTTGCTTTTTTTTTGTCAAAACATAATATTTAATTGGGCTAAAAAAATAAGTTAATAGACATAATATCCAATTAACAAATCCAAACCCAAATCCAAACCCAAATATCCAATGTGGGATTTTAACACTTTTGACATTTAGTCAAAACTTTGAGACTCTATTTCTCATTCACAATAACTCTGATTTTGACATATGATTACACTATGCTATAGTGCTCACGGCGACGATTCTATCGTGTATAAAATCCGGTCATTCCGACGAACGTCTTCGCTCAGAAACTCACCGAAAAGTGGTCAACACCACTTCGTCAAAAACAAATTCCAACATGATCGTGGTCGGGGGTTTTGAATGCATGTTCTGACGGTTTATCGAACTACATGGCACTTGTTGGTCCCTTGGCTCATGAATTATTGGGAGCAAAATTGCAAGGAAACATGAACTACTTCAGTCATTGGCTTATATATGTTGCTCTCTTTGTAGGTGCTGGTGGAATTTCTTTGATGGCTAAATGGTCATAAAACTCTTTTTTTTTTTTGGATTATCAGGAGTTCTGGGCTGAAGCCCGTAATCCCTCAAACCCATAACCAAATCATGTAATATTAGTTCCATTCGAAACATGGAATGTTTTTGATGGCTAAATGGTCATGGAACTCTTTGAGTATAATATTCAAACTCTTTCATAAATATTAGAAAACCTTCAAGATTTTAGAAACATACTTAAACATGCATCTTATGAATTTTATTTTTAAATATCACCATAAAATGCAATGTGTTTCTATATATAGATATTTTTTAAAGACCACAAGAAATGTTCCAACAATCAAACACCTATATAATCATTATATTGAAAACTCAAAAACAAAATTCAAAATTAAATCATTTTCTCCTTCTAATCTAAAAAACAATGGCGTCGAGAGCAACATCCGTTATCCTTCTCTCCTTTACGCTATCTTGTGAGTTTTTGTCTCTATATCTATATTTACGTATATCTAAAACTACACTAACTACGAAACCATTTCACTGATTAACATGTAGGCGCAGTCATTTTGCTTGTAGCCAATGTATCAAAAGCAGAGACTGAGAGTCCTCGCAATGTGCCAATATGCGGATCGAAAGAAGAATGCGACGGCATATGGTGTAGTCATGGAAGAGTAGGAAAGTGTGAAATGTGGACTTGTGACTTAGAGGAAGATTGTAGGAAGATTGTGAGTTGCAAAGGATTACCAGGGCCTTATTGTATGGAAGGATTATGCACTTGTTAAAGAGAGATCGCATAGTTTTTATGAAAACTTCTGATGCATTAATGGAATACGATAGTTTTTGGGCAATTTTGTTTTCTGGACCTTTGGTCAATGTATTAAAACAAGGACATCAAAAATTCTTGTTGCAAGAGAGGTTCAAATTTATGAACACTTGAGTTTATGGCCAAGTCGGTACAACATGGATACTACTATGCTAGTACAAATTGTTTAAAGACTTTATATTTTGAGAAATTTTCATTTTTGTGGGAAAAGCTTATGTATTTCTAACGACGATCTTTTCTCTAATAACCCAGTCTTTTGGTTATGCACTCACCTTATAATTTGTGTTTGTTGTCAATGCAATGAAAATCATTAAAAAAAAACTAATCAAATTGTAAGTATCATCAATTAATATTTTTTTGTTTACTCATATTTTGAGAATCCATAAAGTAAATACATTTTTTGGTAAAAAAAAAAAACATTATCAGCTATACACGGTATAATATCAAATCGAATTTGTATCTTCAAAATTTATGAATGGATATAACAAATATGGTTAAAAATCAACCCAAAAAATGAAAGAAAAATAATCATACTTAGTTTGACTAAATCAACAATAAGGAGGATCCTTTCTCGTATCATCTCTCTCCATGCTCAGTTGAACGACACCGATATCGACATGCTTCGCAGAAGGGATGATCAATGATGTGTATGCTTCGCATGCAGAAGCATCTCTCTGCTTTTCTCTGTTTTCCAGTTTTGATTAAGAACTGCTTTCCCAAAAATTTGTAAATTATTCTTTATAGATGAATAAATATTATATTTCAAAAAACAAAAATCGACAATACGTATTATTTCATTTGGAGTCGTATGTAATATTAGATGGATTACCAACGTTGAGTTGGCCCAGTGGTTAAAAAACAGTGGGTATGTGCCTTTCTTACCGGTCCTGGGTTCGATTCTCGTTGGGAGGGGTATCCTCCGAAATAATGACTTTAACATAGTTTGGGCCCCGTTCCGGAGATGTACGAGCCCGGAACCTCGGCAATTAAAAAAAAAATCAAAAAAAAAAAATATTAGATGGATTTTATAACCATCTCTAAAGACTCTAAAACGTACGTGCTAGGCTCTTGGTAGAGTAGATGAATGTCTAGCCATATATGCGGACATTTAAGCGGGTCTAAGCGGATGAGTGTTTAGGTGTATATCTCTATAATATTATTTAAGAAAACGTTTTAAAAAATGAACTTTGTTTTGTAAGTTATTACATGAAATGTCATTACAAATAACAAAGAATAATTGAAATAGGAAATGATATAATAGTTTTTTAAAATTATTGATTAGAATATGGAAAGTATATATTTTGTATTAAAAAGGTTATTTATTATTTAATTTCTTAATTATTTTTAATACTATATATTTTAAAATAATAATCAATTCATATATATTCAAAGAAAAAAAT
>PKML01044849.1:1181857-1217026 GCA_002933935.1 Eutrema yunnanense | reverse complement strand
TTTTTTTTGTTAAAAATATCACAAAACACAACGATCTTAAATTTTCAAACTTAATTTATATTTTCATGTAAATACTTTTAATATGTTTCTTAATTTGTTTGGCTCTTACTCTCTTTTTCATAGTTATGTATAATTGCAATTATTATGTTAAGTATATTTTAATTTTATTTATTTGTCTCTTTATTAGATGTAAAACTTGCCAACTTATGTTTTGCTTTATGAATTTAGTTACATATTTAACTTATTTGTTTAATTGTTAGGACTTGTTTGATATTTTACTTTTAATATGTTTCTTAATTTTTGTGGCTCTCTTTCTCGTTTTCATAGTTATGTATAATTGCAATTATTATGTTAAATATACCTTAATTTTATTTATTTGTCTCTTTATTAGATGTAAAACTTGCCAACTTATATTTTGCTTTATGAATTGAGTTACATATTTAACTTATTTGTTTAACTGTTAGGACTTGTCTGATACAACTTAACCTAATAAATATTTATAAAAGTTGAAATATATTATGATAACGAAATTTATTAAACCTGTTATTATTTCGAAGAACTATATTCATATAAGTTTATTATTTTTTGGTTTAATTTAGAATATGAATAATGTCTTTTCAAATTCTTTTCATAATGTTAAAACCAAATTTACAATTAATATATGTATTTAGTATGTGTATTAAATTTTTAGAATGCTGAGGTGGCAGCATGAGAAGAGAGGAAAGCTTACTTTATATATATAGATAAAGTAAAGATTTAAACCCATAAGCTATATAACTTATATGTACATTTATTAATATGATTAAATTTTGGGTGATTATTTTTTTTAATGCAAAAATCTACAATTGTAGGTAATTGTTTTTTAAAAAAAATATTGAAATAAAATTCCAAAATTTCAAAGAAACTCTATAAATAGCAAATGTTGTATAGAGGTAATTCTGATATATATTTAATCACAAGAAAATGGCATCAAAAGCAATATCCCTCTTCCTCCTCTCGCTCGTGATTCCTTGTAAGACTATAAATCTCTCACAAGTACGTATTTTACTTTAAAACATGTGTTGGATTTGTACATAGCATATCTTATTTTTGACTGATGTTTTCTTTAGATGCATGGATGGTCAATGTACCAACCGCAAAAGATCAGTCTACTATGTTTGCTCCTTGCAAGACAGCAGACGAATGTGATGCCGCCAATTGCGCCAGCGGGGAAGCTTTATGCATAAGGGAACAATGCCATTGTATCAGTTCATCAAGTCATCTTGCAAAACGTAACAAACTAGATTATTTAAAGCCATGCAAGATGAAGAGTAATATATAGATATAGTGATTCTCTTATGAGATTGAAATGTACCTTAATTAGTGTCTTTTGTGTGTTTGATGGCCTTTGTTCTACATAATATAAGCTTAGGAGGATAGAGTTTCAATTGCAATTGCGTTTTCTTTTAAAATATGGTAAGACTAATTTGCACCTATGAGAATTGATGATTAAGACTAGTCAATAAGATGACGACATCATGTATTTATTAATATGACTAGATTTTATATATATGTTGCCAAGTGGATATATAGAATACATTGGATGGGACATTTATAACTTTACTACATTACACATTTATCTAAATTACTTTACTAGACAACACACACACACACACATTCAATATGTAAATTGTGCATGATACCAGACTTAGCTTATACTAGGATTACGCACCGGTAAAATTACCTATAAATTGCATTTGATTCATTTAAAACAAAATTACTACTAATTTTTTTTATTTAAATCGTTGTGTGGCTTCTTACCTTTCATTTCCTTATTACAATACAGTCCAAATATTGACAAAATAAAAATGTTTCGATCCAAAAACACAACAAACCTGAACATGGCCGTTATTTTGAAGAAGGTGAAGTTATAAAACAAAAAAAAAATTTAATCAGATACAAACTTACATTTCTAAAATTGGGGTGGCTTGCTGTTAACTCATTGGTTGCAACTTTGCAACTACACTTTGCAAAACTATTTTGAAAAAAAGGAAGTTATAAACGATAATATCAACTATGAAGTAAACGAAAATGAGTAATTTTAACTCAAATTTCGGAGAGTTTTGGTCAAAGGTAATGTTTTTGAACCAAAATAGTGTGATAGATGAAGATTATTCTTCGATATTTTCTAAATATATCGTAGAATAATGAGAAATTGAAAGTTAGACACATCACACTCACACATGAACATGATTTATACATTATGCTGATGAAGTCGAAAAAATATTGATCCGTGATCGATATTGGCTCGCAGCAAGGATGAGAGATTCTAGACGACACACAGAAAGGCAAATGTTTATTCTAGACGACACACAGCTTATTCTTCTTGGCGTCTTGAATCCAGCTACAAATCAGTCATTCTCGGTTGCATTCATTTATGCGCGTAATCACAGATCACAAAGAAGATCACTTTGGGATTCCATTATGGAGATGGCAGGTACCTCTCCTCTCATTCATTCTCCATGGATCATTCTGGGGGATTTTAACCAAGTATTGTCGACAAATGAGCTATACTCACTTCACCCTTCATCCTTCTCTCTTCGGGGGATGCTAGAATTTCAAGGTTGTTTGGCTACTTTCAATCTCTTTGACATGCCTAGCAGAGGGTGTCATCTTACTTGGTCTAATCACCAACCTCTTAATCCAATTGCGAGGAAGCTGGATCGTGCCTTGGTTAATGAAGAATGGTTGGAACGATTCCCTCATTCAATCGCATTTTTTGATGCACCAGGATGCTCTGATCATTCTCCATGTCTGGTCTCACTCTCTCAAAACCAGAATTGGAGAAAGACTCCATTCAAATTCTTCACATTCCTAACTTCGCATCCTGATTATGCTCAGCTGATCCAAGAGGCTTGGCATGGGGTTGGACACTCAGATTCCAAAATGATCTCTCTGTATCAGAAGTTGAAATCAGCCAAAGTGTGTTGCAGAGCATTAAATCGAAACAGTTTCTCAGGTATTCAGATCAGATCCAAAGAAGCGTTTGAGAAGCTTGAGAGCATTCAAAGGCAAGTCTTATCGAATCCAACAGTGTCTCGGTTCACTGAGGAGCAAGCAGCTAGAGTTGATTGGCTGTTTTGGGCGGCTGCGGAAGAATCATTCTGTATGTTAAAATCTCGAGTTTGATGGCTTCAAGTAGGCGATGCTAATACAAGCTTCTATCACAAATCAGTGAAAGCAAACCTCTCAAAAAATTCCATTTACCATCTTCGAGATGCAGCCAATAACAGAGTTTCAGATCAAGGACAAATCAAATCAATGGTGGAGCAATTCTACTTCAATCTTTTGGGCACCACCAATAATCAGGTTGTACCTTACTCTGTCAATCAAATTAAGGCTCTGCATCACTTTCGCTGCAATGAAAATCTCTCAGTTCAGCTAAAAGCCATCCCTTCTGCTGTTGAAATCCGTAATGTCTTGTTCTCTTTGCCTAGAAACAAAGCCCCTGGGCCAGATGGTTTTACTGTAGAGTTTTTCACTAGCTCTTGGGATCTTGTTGGTTGTGACCTGGTTGCTGCGGTTCAGGAGTTCTTTGTCTCCTCTCGGATGCTAAAGCAAGCAAACGCCGCTATTATATCTCTTCTACCCAAGATTCCGGGTGCTGATAAACTTGCAGATTTTCGGCCTGTCTCCTTATGTAACATAGTTTACAAGGTGATTTCTCTAATTCTATCTGCTCATTTAAAATTATTTGTAAATATTGCTGTTCAAGGGAATCAAGCTGGTTTCGTAAAAGATAGACTCCTTTGCGAGAATGTCCTTCTGACTTCAGAATTGGTCTCCAACTTTCACAAACCGGGTATCACTTCTAAAGGTTGTCTTCAAATATATCTATCTAAGGCTTTTGATAACCTAGATTGGAGATTTGTGATCAACATCCTGCGCGCTTTTGAGCTACCTCATGCGTTCATTTTGTGGATCAGAGAGTGCATCTCATCTACTTCTTTCTCAGTTGCTCTAAATGGCGAATTGGTGGGCTTTTTTCCGGGGAAAAAAGGTTTGAGGCAAGGAGATCCCATTTCTTCTTCGCTTTTTGTCCTAGCAATGGACATTATGTCCAAAGAGATGGACTCAGCAGTGAGACATAATCTCTTTTCGCCTCATCCCTCTTGTATCTCCCCTCTAGTCGCCTCATCCCTCTTGCATATTTCTCGATGGAAATAATCATCAGCTGACACAGTCTTTGGCTGCGAAGTTTGGATTATTAAGAGGTTCTCTTCCGGTTCGTTATTTGGGTCTTCCCCTGCTTCCTCATAAGCTTCGACCTCAAGACTACCAACCATTGTTAGACAAAGTGACCAAGAGAATGTCTTCTTGGACAGTTAGACATCTTTCCTTCGCGGGCAGACTACAATTGTTGCAATCTGTTATCTTCAGCATCATCAACTTCTGGTCCGCAACTTTTCCTCTTCCCAAAGGTTGTTTGAAGGCTTTGGAATCTATTTGCAGTGCATTTCTATGGAGTGATGCCCCAAATTCTTCAAGAGGACTAAAGTTTCATGGGATTCAGTTTGCACACCCAAAAATGAAGGAGGTCTAGGGCTGCGCAGATTGGTTCCTTGGAATAAAGTCTTTGGTCTGAAGCTTATTTGGTTGCTCTTCACCAAAGCTGGCTCTCTTTGGGTCTCTTGGTTCAAGAGTAATCTCATTAGGGATCGGCTATTCTGGGATCCAGAGCTTTCTAATGCGGGAAGCTGGATTTGGAAACGTCTTCTCAAGCTCAGATCCTTGGCTCGGCCTTTCTTATTTTGTCAACTAAGTTACGGATTGAAAGCTCTATTTTGGCATGATAATTGGACCGGTCTTGGTCCCTTGATTGACCTGACCGGCGCTAATGGTCCTCGTGTCTCAGGAATTCAGCGTATGGCTCTTGTTTCTCATGTTGTGGTTAACGATACTTGGAACCTCCCGAGAGGTAGGCATCCATTAATGGTTCTTCTCAGGCAATGCATCGTTGTGGCTCCACCGGATCCTTTCTCAGGTGAAGAGGACATTTTTCTTTGGAGAAATTGTCCATCTGGAATCCCAGGTCTGTTCTTCTTCTCTCACCTGGAAAAGTATGCATCCCCCCAATCCTAGTGTCTCTTGGTTCAAAACAGTTTGGTTCTCTCAAAGGATACCAAAGCATGCTTTTTTGATGTGGATTGTTGTGAGAGACAGATTGGTCACAAGAGACAGACTTATTCGTTGGGGATTGAATGTCCCTTCTAGTTGTCTCTTGTGTAATGCCCATGATGAAAGCAAGGATCATCTATATTTTGAATGTCCCTATTCTTCAACGATTTGGTCAACTATTTTTGCTCACCCAAGACTCACGCCTCCTCAAGGTCTTTTGAACATAATTACCTGGGTTAGAACATCATCATCTTCCAAGAAGCTCAATGTCATTTGCAAGCTCTCTCTTCAAGCTATTGTCTATGAGCTCTGGAGAGAGAGAAACTCAAGACTCCATCAAGGTATTCCTAAACCCACCTCATTGATTATCAAGCAGTTGCAACAAACTCTTAAAAGCAAGTTAGTGGGACTCGACAAACCTTACTATCAACAACAACCTCAACTACCGCTTGGAGACAACGATCACACTTATTTCATGACGTGGTTTGAATTCTTCCAACCATAACATCATTTCCTCACAATTGCTCACATGTGGTTCTTTAATTTATTCTTGCTCTAATACATTTGTTATATCCTCTTCTATTGTAATCAAACTATTTGTATGCTCCAAATGACATCCCTTGAGAGGGTGCTAAAGAAGGTGAATACAACAGATAAAAAAAAAATGTTTATTTATAAAGAAATTTTGAGGAAGTTATAAAGATCTTGATTCCGTAGAAATGGATAATGCCAAATATTGTTTATTTGAGAAATTGTGATACGTTCATTTAATTTTTTATATTTTATTGTTGGTTTTTTTAATTGTGAAAAACTTGCCACATGTCAATATTTGATTGCACAAATGACTTGTGCTTTAGTATTTAAAAGATTAAAAAATTTCAAAAAAAAATATATATATATATATAACAAACTTACTCTTTTTTTTTTCTATACACAACAGAACAAAACCTTAATTTGACTAAACAAGTTTTACTTTTTCTTGAATGAGTTTGATCCAAAGACTCCAAAACTGAACTCATTTTTTCATATGAAATAAATATTTAAATTTGACTTAAAATTGAATTCAAAGCGAAATCTATACGAAACTTAATTCGTCTTTTCCGTAATCTGCAGGCAACATATGAATTCCATAGTGTCCAAGAACTTATAACGTTATAATAAATATGTTAACAAAAAAAGTTTTGTAAGAAAAATATATTTTTATTTCGTGGTAAGAAATAAATATTTTTGAAAGAAAAATTAAACTAAACTACATATAATCTCTTAGTTTCTTCATCCATGATCATAAAAAACAATATTTATTTATTTATTATATTTCTGTCATTATATATTTCTTTCTGACTTAAATATTTTTATTTTTTTTGGTTTAAGACTTAGATAATATAGACTCAAAAGAAGTATGTTTTGACATTAAAATTTCAACATATCAGTTTATTTTATCATTTCTTCGTTAACAAGCGTGGAATGAGAAGCATGAATAATTGTTTAGCAGAACTTTTAGAACTGTTGACAATAATACCAATCAACATTTGCTACAATAACTTTAAAAATATTAGAAATAGCCAAAATAAATTACTCAAAATTTTGGGAAGATATTTTTCCTATATTATCCTTAATACATTATTTTTACTTTTAAATATAATTAAAATAAATCAACTAATTAATTAACTTAATAAAAACGAATTTTGTTAAAAAGGAAATTAAATAAATTTTAATAAAAAAATATCAAATATAAATCAATTGTTTAAAAAATAGGAAACATATTAATTTTAAAAGGAAATAATGTTTAAAAAATATTATTGAGACTCATATGTAGAGTTCATCTTTATTTTTGAAAAACCATTGAGAAGACACGTTCATCTTCCTTTCATGAACCATTTTTAATTCCAACTATTAAATCTTCAAAACTCAAATGTAGAGTTCATCTTCGTTTTTGAAAAACCATTGTGAAGACATATCAGTAGACTTGCAAACAATCGGTAGACTTGTGTAAAGTATACAAGTCTTTTTCAAAACTTCAATAGCCAATAGTGTAGACTCATATTTAGTATGCGGGCATTCAACAGACTTTCATGAAATATACATGTTTTTGGTAGACTTTAATAGCCAATTTCGCAGACTTATGTTTAGCCTGCAGACATTCGACAAACTTTGGAGAAGTTTACAAGTCTTTGCTAGACTTCAAAATCAGATCATGTATATTGATTACAAGTCCGCACACACTTGGCAAACATTCGTGAAGTCTACAAGTTTTTGAAAGACTTGAAAAACTAATCCCGCAGACTTATTTTCGGTTTGCGGAAGATCGACAGATTTGCGTGAAGTTTACGTGATTTTGACAGACTTCAAAATTTGAGTCGGCAGACTTACATTATGTCTGCATATATTAGGTAGATCACTTACGTAAAATCTGTGTGTTTTTGGCTAAATTTTTTGATTTTAACTTACATCATAAAAAATTATGTTATAAAATTTTATTTTAATATATTAAATTAATGTTTTGAAATATGATCCGGGAAGCAAACAAGAGAGTCTTCGGGTCATCAGATATGTAGGTTGACCCGGTTCTATACGGTCCGATCGTAATCAATAATTAATGAAATTATATATATTATGAAGACTAATGCATCTCTAAAATATGTTAAACTCACAAAATAATTATTATTGTAGTTGATAAAATATTATTCATAAACGAAAGAAGATCATAAGTACCAAATTGTAAAATCAAAATGACTCAATAAGAACAATAAAGGAAGCCTTTTGATTGCACTATATATTTTTACTTAACCATGATCCATCCGGGTCAACGATTATGTACGATTCACAGCTATTTGCTGAATTTTTATGGATTTTACCGGATTTTATAATCTCGGATTTTAGAGCTATATTCGGATTGGATTGTTGTCTGGATTCCGAGTTTTTTAGGATCTGAAAACATTACATTAAATATATTAAAAAACTATCCGCGCATGTGAGATCTAGTGAAACTTAACATGGTATCATAACAAGATTTATTGATCTAAATATGACATGTTGCCGATGTTAGAGTAGGATTTGGTGCAAAATAGGTTAGAAAAACTATTATCGAGAGACGTGAAATCTCACATCGGAAGTTTGATGGGATGTAAAATAGTATATAAAAAACAATTGATGAGATTTATAGTATATAAGAGACATGAGTCAATTCACTAATTAGTTTTCAATTGAAAACCTTTGAAATTTATCAGTGTGAAAAAAATATGATATATAATACTCATTGTGGTTTATTCTTAGGGATTACTGCAAAAAAAACCTCAACCTTTATTGTTTTTGCAAGAATACCCTTCAGCTAAAAAAAATGCAAGTCAATCTCCCCACCTACAAAGTCACCCGTAAAATAGCCCATGGTCGTGTATAGGTTTTTCAAACCGTATATACATGTGTATCAATGAGNCCACCTACAAAGTCACCCGTAAAATAGCCCATGGTCCGTCGTTTTGATTTTTTTTTCTTATTTTTTAAAATAAAAAAATGCAAAAACAAGATTTGAACTCATGACCTCTAATACAATTAGCACATATGCATTACAATTGTGACAAGATCATTTTTTGTTGTACACACCAATATAATTATATTTATATATATTTAAATGATGTGTTTTGTCCTTTGATTTTTTTTGCCGGTTGTCCTCGGTTTTCGCGGTTTTGACGGAAAAATCTGATTTTGCGATTTTGAAACCAAAATCACGTTTTCCCGCCAAAACCGCAAAATCGCGTTTTCCCGCCAAAACCGCAAAATCACGTTTTCCCGCCAAAACGGAAAATCGGTTTTTGCGGTTTTGAAGGAAAAAATGAATATATCCAGTTGAAACCAAAATCATGTTTTCCCGCCAAAACCGCAAAATCGCGTTTTCCCGCCAAAACCGCAAAATACGGGAAACCCGAAAAATCACGATTTTCCGCCAAAACCGCAAAATCACGTTTTTCCGCCAAAACCATAAAACGTGATTTTGCGGTTTTGACGGGAAAACGTGATTTTGCTGTTTCGGCAGGAAAACATGATTTTGTAGTTTTGGCGGGAAAACGTGATTTTGCGGATTTGGCGGGAAGACATGATTTTGCGGTTTTGGCGGAAAAACGTGATTTTGCAGTTTTGGCGGGAAAACGTGATTTTGCGGGTTTGACGGGAAAACGTGATTTTGCGGTTTTGGCGGTAAAACGTGATTTTGCGGTTTTGACGGGAAAACATGATTTTGCGGTTTTGGCGGGAAAACGTGTTTTTGCGGGACAACGCGATTTTGCGGTTTTGGCGGGAAAACGTGACTTTGGTTTCAAAACCGCAAAAACCGAGGACAACCGGCAAAAAAAATCAAAGGACAAAACACATCATTTTAATATATATAAATATAATTATATTGGTTTTTACAACAAAAATGATCTTGGCACAATGGTAATGTAGATGTGCTAATTGTATTAGAGGGCATGAGTTCAAATCCTCATTTTGCATTTTCTGATTTTTTTTAAAAAGTCAAAACGACGTCGTTTTGCTCATTGATACACGGATATATACGGTTTGAAAAACCTATACACGACCAAGGGATGTTTTGCTTGACTTGCATTTTTTTTAACTGAGTGGTATTTTTGCAAAAACAATAAAGGATTTTTTTGCAGTAATCCCTTATTCTTATGGAATAATAAATTGTGAAACTTTATCCAATGAAATTTTTTTTATCCTTTTGCTAATGTGATGTTTATTTGGGGAGTTTATTCCTGAAGTAAGATTACTCTAAATTTGCATAGTTAATATACACTTTGTCTAACAATTTTATCTTCTTCTTTTTTTGGGCTGCTACGTACTGATCAAGCTTACCAATAAATAAGACTGTATAGGTAATCAATCCATCTCACAGTATTTGGCCTTTGCCTACTTTTATATGATATGGTTGTTCAATTCACGTCGTGTATATCTAAATGTAGGGGTGGGCATTTCGGTTTAATTTTGGGTTCGGTTCGGTTCGGTTGAATCGGGTTGAATAAAACTCTAGCCGAACTCAACCGAAATAAGTTTGGTTCGGTTTGGTTTGGGTTTAGTTCGGTTTGGTTTAGTTCGGTTCGGTTGTACTTTGGTTTGGTTTTAGTTCGGTTTTTAAAAAATCAACTTATGAAAACAAGAATCCTAACGAAACGTAAACAAACGAAGTCATAAAAAAAATCATTCCCTAAAAGTTTAAAACTAAACTGAAATTATTACACTTAATCAAAATAAAATAAAAATGAAAAAATCAATGGCTTCGTTTCTCCTATGCCACTAAAATGAATCTACAACAAGCCAATAACTTAAATATAAGTTAATTATACAAGTTAATGTTTATTCATCTCTTATATGAGTCATTATAGGCTTACAACATTAATATAAAACTACCACCATATGTATTATTATTTTTAATATTATTAATTAACTAATTAAAAAAACACATTGGTTTATCGGTTCGGTTTTAAACCGAACCAAACCGAACCGTTCGGGTTGAGAAAAACTTCAATCAAATGGTTGAGTATTAACTCTGGTTTGGTTTGGGTTGGTTTGAATTCGGTTTGGTTCGGTTGGTTCGGTTCGGTTCGGTTAAAATGCCCACCCCTATCTAAATGTATGATAACTTAATCATTTATATATTAATTGAGAATGATTCTTAAAAATAAACATTGCTTTGATATGTGATTTACAACATTATCATACTGATGTGTCATCATAAGAGAGTTCTTAAAACTAATATAAAAATAGACATAAATAAATAGATTATTTACAATTTATTTCATTCACATTAATTTGGTTATAAAATATTATAGTTTATATCAATTAATTATTTAATTTATTAAAATATCTTATATCTTCCATTTGGTATCAAAATATTTATCAAAAATTTAGTATATCATATTAATTATTTCTTTAACATTATATTCTCTCTCTCATATTTGTTTGATCTAATATTTAAAAAATAAAAACTAAATCATCACATTATCCATATAATAAAAAATCTATTTTCATAAATATTATAATTCGATTTTTTTAAAACAAACATTAATTACTCAAATGGTGGAGACATATGTGTGGCTTAAAAGTCTCACATCGAAAATAAAGATGTATGATTGTTCGTAAAACTATTATAAAAATATCCAAAATATAAGAGTAATAAATCTCACTTAACTAAAAAAAATAAAAAATTGGCTTAATATAGTTTTTTTATCGAGCTGTATAATTATTTATATTTATTTACAAAACATTCACATATTCTAATAAACAAAATTAATGTTAATTTTCACTCCGCACAAGGTGCCGGTAATCACCTAGTAATATTTTTAAATTCAAATCATTAAACACAAGACAAAAATCTAACTCACTTCTCATCGCATTTGTTCTCTCAAACGAATCTATCTTCAACCATGTAATCACAAGCCAATATTTTAAATATATAAAATGTAAAGTATCATTGAATTTTTTAAGTAATTTCTAAACTTTACTCATATTTTTAGAGTTGACAGTATTTTTGCCCACGAGAATAAAATCTATAAGGTAACTATTAATTGATTTTTTTTTTGTTCGGAAAATCATTTCCACCTAAAACATAAAATTAATAAGAGAAATCATAGTGAATTTACATTATTGTATTTTCTGATTATTCTTCGCTTAAATAGAAATATTTTTTTGGAGGTTAAAATACCGGCTCAATAAATTGGGTTCAATAAATCCGTAGTAAAAAGGTTCGGTTAAGTCAAATAAGACAAGCAAGGTCAAATGAGTAAATGAGGTGACGGACCGAGCAGGAAGAGAGTGAACAAAGACTCGTTCGAACCGGTGGGTTAAGTCACCTAAACGTAACGGCCAAAACCTTGGACTTAAAAGACCACTCATGGCGAATCAAGCGAAATAAAGGGAGATGCTAAGCACGATCACATAGTAAAAACAAGGACACGAGCAAGGGACCCAAAATCCAACTCTCTACACCACTCTCAACTACAACTTATCTCTAGACTCAAACATTTGACTTTTCTTTGTTCTTGTTCTTGTAAATCGCTCTTGAGAATCGAAATACTAAAGTAGTTTACTCCACAAAAACCATGTCCAAATTGCTCTCAGATCATGTATGTTCTCATCGAACAACAAACATATTGTTTATTGCTCGATAGTCCTTCCGCTTTTCTTTTTTAAAGATAAGCCAAAGTCCCCCGATTATTCCTATTTATTAATTTTGACCGTTGTATTTTCCGCTATAACAATCTTTATAAATCTTATTATATAAAGATGAATCTGTCAACGTGAACGTAACACGTAGGATAAATCTTACTCACGAGATTGTGACATGTATCGTTATTAATTAAGATCGCGGCATGTGTCAATGTAATAGTTAAATTTTCCAATTTTTAGTTATTTTTAATAGATAAAATAATATAGTAAAAAAAGGAAAAGCACCTTGTCTTAAAAAAAAATAGAAACTAATAAAATCAAAAATGTAAAGTACGAGATAAAGTAATGACATGTGAATTAATAGAATTTGAGGAAGGTACTATAGGTATTGTCTTTAATTTAGAATCAAGTAGAAGCCACAAATAAAAAAATGTAAAATATTAATATATATATATAAGGTTCATAATATATTAAATTATAAAATTAACAATTTGTTATAAAAACTATTTATTTTATCAGTTAGATTTAGGTTGAAGTTATATAAGATTTGAAATTTGTTTTCGAATCATCTCATTTATTTAGAATAATTGTTTATGGGTGATATGTATCAATTTTTGATTTTTTTTTTAATTGTGAATTACAAAACGTAATATCTGAAAAACTAAACGAGAATTTTAATTTAAAATCAAATTATACGGATTATTAATTTTAGAGTCCAAATATATTATATTTTACCCACGTATTATGGGGACCTAATCTAGTATATGATAAACTGATATGGCACCAAATATGAATATAAGAAAATTATGGTAATGAAATCAACCATTAAACGCAAAAGAATCATCCAAACCAACCAAGAATATTTACATTTTGATATACATTCTGTAAAATACAAAAATTTCTATGTAATGCCAACAAGTCATATTGAATAAAAAAGATTGCAATTAAATTCCAAAATTTTAAAGAGACTATAAATAAACAGCAAAGATAAGCCTATTATCCGCACCTTTGATAATACACTTAAACATAATTAAGAAATGGCATCAAAAATCACATTCTTCTTCCATCTCGCTCTCGTTATTGCTTGTAAGTCCCTCTAATCTCTCTAACCAAACTTAAATCAAGAAGATGATCCAATAATGGTTATATTCTTGTGGCAAACCAACTTTTAGTTTAGCGTACTTACTGGAATTGAAATTTGAACTTACACATATGTTTTTTTTTGGGGACCTATGTACTTTCATTAGGTGCAATGACGGTGAGTATTCCGAACGCGGAAGCTCAGGTTTTTCTTCCTTGCAAAACAACTAAAGATTGTGAATACCTTCACTGCTCGAGCGGGACACCTCTATGTGTAAACAGACAATGCCAATGTAGCATTTCATCGACTCATCAAGCGAAAATTGACAGCTTAAAAAACCCGATAGTTTATGCGAAGGCATGCAAGTTTACGACAGATTGTGATCCTCGTATGCGATTTACATGTGTCTCGCATTCTTATATGTGTTATGAAAACTCTTGTATTTGCACCAATTGATGCCAATTACTTAATCGTTGCACACTTCTTTCTATTCCAGTTTTATTATAAACATAGTAAGCTTCTTGTTTTTGCTATCTTATGATGATTTCTTCAAAATATCTATGACTAGAAAGATAACGGTTCAACAGTTTAGGAAGTCCTTTGTAACATGCCTTGGTGCTGAGCTCTCTATATAAACTTCCTTAAAAGCACTAATCGTCTTAATTATAAGATTTAAGAGTCTATGTCCCGTCCGGTTTTGTAAACTATAAACGAGTCCAACTTTGACATAATTGGTTCGGATCGGTCCATAAAATTGTGGCCAACCACCAAATCTCTAGTTAAGTATTATGTACTCATGTTTATACTAATTTTACTTACAAAGTAGATAATTGTACGTATTAATTTCATAACTTTTTATTATTATGTAATCATTGAACACCGTATAAAAATCAAACTCAATTCTCCTCGATCGCAGTTCCAGTTTGTTCTCACAAACAAGTATGTACCCATGTAATCGGGGAAAACATCATATTCCCCTATGAATTAATCAATTCATGTTCATACATGACCTATTGACCAATGCCATAACACATATAAGAAGATTAGTGCTTTTAAAGGTTATTTAGTAAATTCAAATATTTAGATAATTCATGTGTGTTATGGTATTGATCAATAAATCGTGTATAAAATAATCAGGAATTGATTAGTTCATATGGGAATATACCGTTCCCATTTAATCACAACCCAAAGTATTTGAAAATTCAAAATGTAAGTATTAGTTACCACTTTGCACATACAAAAAAAAAGTTACCAAGTTCTATTAATTAATTTGTAAGATTTATTCATTACTGTTCACAGAATAATCAAAGTATATATATTTTTTTTGTTATAAGATTTATTAAAAATATAGTTAGAGTTCTTTTAAGATTTATTAAAAGTATATATTTGTCACCCAAATAAAATATATAAGGTATTTTTTGCCAAATCAATAAGGTACTTTTTGCCATATCAATAAGTTCCATTTTTATAATAGATTTTTTTTTCTGAAAATCATTTCCACCTATAAATTAAATTAATATAAGCAAATCATAGTAGATTTTATTTTCTGTATTAAAAGAAATTTTTATAATATAAAAGAGTTTATGAGGGCGGGTAAATTTTTAATTAAGTTTTTATATACTTTTGGTTTTTTAGTATAATGGTTTATATTAAAAAAAATGATTTGTGGGTCATTTTTGTTGGTGAATGTGTTTTGTTTTAAAAAAATTTGAACCAAAGCGCATAAAATTTGATATTTTCAACTTAAAATTTCAAAAATCTAGTATGATTTGATATTATTATGATTTTAGGCATAAATCAGAAAATCTAGCGGAATTTAAACAATGTAGTTTGATATTTCAAACTTAAAATCTCTAAAATCTAATATGGTTTAATATTTTTCCAAAGTTTTTTATTTTTTAATTTATTGTCTACAAAATAATTGGTGTGTGCCAACAAGTTTAATAGTATAGATAAATTATAAGAAATATCCTTAAAACAGGTTTGGCTACAAAAAGTCATGATAGATAAATTCTGCAGAATGCTTTTCTTTAATATCCTTAATAGTATAGATGTCTTTATATAGTCATGATAAATTGATATGGCTTTTCTAAATAAATTCTGTAGAATGCTTTTCTATTTAATGCAAGAAATTTCTTACAGATTTGAGTCAATGGATACAAAAAGAAAGATATTAAATTCTGAAAGTTCAAAGAGACTATAAATTAGCAGGTTTATAGGTACAATGCCATAATTAAGAAATGGCATCAAAGATCAAATTCTTCTTCCTCCTTGCGCTCGTTATCGCTGGTAAGTCTCTCTAATATCTCTAACAAGCATTTTAGTCGTTTACTTAAGCATTGTTGTGCGGGAACAAAAAAGTCTTTTACTTAAGCAGAGATACATAATTATTCAAAAGTTTGAACATGAAATGTACGTTTTTTTAATTAAAAAAAAATTGGATCGATGTGCTTCATTAGGTGCAACGATGGTGAGTATTCCGACAGCCGAAGCTCAGGTTTTTCTGCCTTGCAAAACAACTAAAGATTGCGAATACCTTCATTGCTCGAGCGGCACAGCTTTATGTGTAAAGAATCAATGCCAATGTAGCGTTTCATTGACTCGCCAAGCGAAAATGGACAACTTAAAAACGCTGAGTTATGCTCAGACGTGCAAGTTGACGAGTGATTGTGATCCTCGTATGAAAGCTTCATGTGTCTCGGGTTCTTATATGTGTTTTAATGGCTTTTGTACTTGTACTCATTAATGCGTATTTTTCTTCAAAAAATAAATAAAATAAACATATGCGTATTTCTTGTTTTTACTATCTTAGGAAGATCTTCTCAATGATAATAATAACATGTATTCAGAAAGAGTTTTAATTGAGTTTGTGTTTATAAACATAGATTGAATAATTTTGTGACATTCCTTGGTGGTTAGTTTTGTAAACAAGATTAAATAGTTTATGGAGTCCATTGTGACATTCCTTGGTATTAAAATCAGCCGAAGCTCAGATTTGAGTCAATGGATACAAAAAGATAGATATTACAGATTTGAGTCAATGCATGCACGCACCCTCCATATTAAAAAAAAAGTTTTTAAAAAAAAAACATCCCTCCACAAACGCTTACAAGAATAAGTTTTTGATTTAGAGCGGTTCCAACCATTACAAAACGACATAAATCAATAGAAAACGAGTTTCGTAATCATATTATATATAGTAAAAGCGAAGTAAATTTTCGGAATGAAGATCTCTCATTCATCATAAAAGCGAAGTAAATTTTTATATCGGTTTGATTTAAGTTTTTTTGTTGTACCAATTATCGATTTTGGGCTTTCAGTTTTTAAATTTTAGGGCCCGTTTTCCGAAAACGCTACGTAATTATTCACCCTAAACTGTAAAGCTCGGTTAGTCCTTTTTATATCGGTTTGATTTAAGTTTTTTTTGTCGTACCGATTATCGATTTTGGGCTTTCAGTTTTAAAATTTTAGGGCCCGTTTTCCGAAAACCCTACGTAATTTCGAGTTTGTTATTTTGTGGCCGCTTTTGTGTTTTTTTTGTTGTTGCGATTTTCGTTTTGTCGAAACACTAAGTTTTTGATTTGCTATAAATATATCTCACGTTTATGATTTTTTAAAAACTCATTGATTTTGTGTCGTTTGTAATGCTCATAGTCTTTGTGCCGTCTTATTTTTCTTTTGCTCTCTTTTGGCTTGATTTTTTTGTAACCTTTGTTTCGTCTTATTTTTCTTTTGCTCTGTTTTGGTTTGATTTTTTTTGGAATCGTCTTTGTTAGGTTTTTTGTCTTGTAGGATCTTTGTGTTGGATCATCGATCCCGGTCCATACCATTCTACATGACTGGATAGTGGATAAGGCACACTGATGGAAAAGTGAGCTTCTTAGGTTTTGTCAAACTGTTGCTCGGTGTATCTACTTGACAACTCTTAGCGAGAACACGGTGAAGAAGTTATCTCGGTGTTATGACATATTCAAAAGAGGAAAAACATACAACAGCGAATGGATGTCAAGAACTTTACTGAATCTTGAAGTAGAATTGTTCATAACCAACCAATATCAATTTAACTAATTATTAATATATTTGGCGTACATGGGTTCATGGATGTGGATGTAGAGGAAACTGCTCGAGTATTGCGATCTAGCGAGGTCTTTTCACAAAGTTGATATTCAGAACGGGAAATTAGCATCCTTTTGGTACGATAATTGGTCGGAACATGGCTGCTTGATAAACATAACGGGTCTAAGAGGTTTTATAGACCTGGGAATCCCGGAGAATAGCATGATGGAGACGGTTATGACAAGAAGGAGAAGGCACAGATCGGATATTCTAAACCAAATCGAAGATGCTGTTTCGCGGCAAAAATCTAGGCAACAAAATGATATGGATGATATACCGCTATGGAAGCATAAAGTGGATGAATATAAGCTGCACTTCAACTCTCGGAGCACATGGCACCTTATACGAGATTCTTCGCCCGAAGTGGACTGGTATAAAAGAATTTGGTTCTCCTATTCTACTCCGAAATACTCGATGCTCACATGGCTCTCTATTCACAATCGACTAGCAACTGGGGATCGAATGCAATCTTGGAACGTCGGGGTGAATCCAACATGTATTCTCTGCCAAAACCATCTAGAGACTCGAAACCATCTATTCTTCACTTGTAACTTCTCGGCAACTATATGGACTCAACTAACGAAGAAGCTTCTCCGTTATCGATTTACGACAGATTGGCACTGTCTCATTCAGTTGATTTCGGGTACAAATCTTAGTCGTATAGCTATGTTCCTCCTACGATATGTGTTTCAAGTTTCGATTCATACATTGTGGAGGGAACGCAATGGACGCCGTCATGGAGAGGCCGCTACACCAACAGGAAAGCTCATCAAATTCATCGACAAAGAGGTTCGTAATCGTCTCTCATCGATTCGAGAAATGGGTGATCGAAGATTTGAAGAAGCTCTTCAAATTTGGTTCTCAACTCAAAGCTAAATCTACGTTTGTGAATATTTTTCAAAAATTTCAAATTCATGTAACACTTTTGTTGTAAAAACGTTTTTAAAAATTTCAAATTCATGTAACACTTTTGTTGTAAAAACGTTTTTTTGGGTTTGAATACAATTTTACATTCAATTAAAAAATATATATATATATATTTGGCGTACCATAAATATAGGTCTCATCGGAAACATTTGCTAGCTCGTGAGGCCGAAGCGGCTAATTGGACACGCAAACGCCATATCTACGGGCTAGACACTACCGGAGGTAATATTAATGGTCGGAATAAAAATGGTTGGCTCGCACCGGCACCCACTATCAGCTTTCCACCTCCTCTGCCCGTGGCTGTCCCGCCGCCACCTGTCCACCACCATCATTTTAGACCGTTGCACGTGTGGGGAGATCCCACGGTTGACCACTCCGTCATGCCCCACGTTTGGCCCAAACACTTACCTCCACCGTCTACTGCCATGGCTACTCCACCGTTTTGGGTCTCGGATTCTCCCTACTGGCCAAGAGTGAGCTCTCATTTACACTTTTTTTTTTAAAGAAACAATCATATATATATATATGAATTTACATTAATATTTTCATGTGATTAATGTAAATTAAAACCATGATTTAGTATCAACTCCTTCCAAAAACTTTTATGAATAAACCGGTTTGACTACTAACATTTTTATTTGGTCGCGTGTAGATTCATAACGGGACGACTCCGTATATGCCGACTGTTGCCACGGTAATGAACCAACATATCTAAGATTGTTTTCGTATATATATGGTTTTTTTTTGTTAACGATTGATACAATGTATATAACAACAATGTTAGATCTGGTGTAGACATTGATGTTTGCTAAATCAATATTACGGTGATCCTAAGACTCCGTATATGCCGACTGTTGCCACGGTAATGAACCAACATATCTAAGATTGTTTTCGTATATATATCGTTTTTTTTTTGTTAACGATTGATACAATGTATATAACAACAATGTTAGATCATGGTTAGTACCCTTTAAACAATATTTGGGTGATGTCTTTGGAAAGACATCTTCCGAGCTGATTAAGAAGAACTTGGAAAATACGAAGACACATACGTTCAAGATAAGGAAGGACTGGAAGATGAAGATGACAAAGTGTGAGAAGGTGAAGATGGGGAATGAGGCTAAGAAAAACTTGAAGAATAAGAAACCAAAGAAGACAAATGCGATAAATTAGGAGAAGGAAGAAGAAGAGGAAGACGAATAAAAATGGAAGAAAAAGAACAAGAAGTCGAAGATTATGAAAAAGAAGAAGCCCAAGACGATTAAAAAAATAAAGAAAATACCAGGAAGAAGAAAAACCAGAATATATGATATATCATGGTTTTTACCCCATTTAGGCCATGATATAAGTCCTTTTTATAGAGTCTTTATAGTATTTTGGAGTCTTTTTAGAGTCTTTTACAGGTCATAGCACGTTTGGAGGATTATTGGAAGTATTGGAGCTTTCTGGAGCAGTTTGGAGCAGAGCTAAAGATCGTGTTGCTGAGTACCTGTTTTCACGTCGAGCATCGATCGATACCCCCTGGTATCGATCGATACCCATCGCAGCAAGACACGACCCGCGAGTTTTCCAAGACTTGAAAAATTGCAAAAGTGCCCAGAAGTCTTTAATAATTACAAGAAGACCCCAAGTCGTGTTTTAGGTTATAAATAGGAGTTTTCAGCCACATGTTTAGGCTATGCCTTTTTATGCTTTTTATTACTTTGGTTTTGAGAGAAGTCTGATTTCCCTTCGTCCGAGATCAGATCTTTAAACCTTCTTTGATTATTATTTGATGATTTATTCAAACATGTCTTTTGATTCAATTGCCATGTCTGAGTAGATCCACCTTAGGTTTAGGGTTTTCTCACAAGGGTTTTCTTTGAATGCTAGGTTAAATATCTTTTAGGATTCACCATCTGAATTATAGTTCTTCGCTTAGGTTGTGTTCATAGCTTGTTCTAGATTAGCTACCTAGAATATAGATCTTAGGATAATTGATTAGGCACGAGAGTGCAATTAATTACCTGATAGAACCTAGGTGAGCAAATTGATTATTCGCAAAGAGATTTGGTTTAATTGATTTGTGAACATATCAAACATGTTATTAAAGCTGATTTAGACTTTAGGATTCGCAAAGAGATTTGGAATTCCTAGGATTTAGATTTAGATAGTTTTCGCAACGAGAGTTGGTTAGCTATATTTTAGTGATTTGAGTTCAAGAACTGCGCTAAATCTGAATCCTGTTAGTTAGTTAGTCTGCATTCACTGATTTCCTGAGAAAAACTCTGAGCCTATATTTCCCAATTGATTTACATCTCGTTTAATTTCTGCACTGTTTTTAATTACATCTGTTTGGCTTAGCGTAATTCGACACTTCATAATTTATTGTGTGATCTCTGTGAGTCTTTGTGGTTCGACCCCTACACTTACTACAACAACTGCTTTAGTACTTTAGGGTATTAAATTGAGCATATCAATATAAAGAAGAAGAAGATAAAGCTGAAGAAGTAGAAGACGAAAAAAAACCCGAGTAATAGGATGCCGAGAAGATGAAGACGATAAGAAGTAAAAGGTTTCAGATAAGCGAGAATTTCGTTGATGTTGCATGAATATTTTGGAGTCTTATTAATGACGTTGCAGAGAACACTTCATTTCGAATCGATAAGGATATCATGAGAGAAACGAGTCTTCGAAACCCTAGATACTTTTTGTGTTATTGTCTCAATCGTATGATATATTCGATTTTGCACGAGTTTAAAAATTAGCTTCAAAATTGAAATGAAAATTGATAAATGGAGCAAATCGATTGTTATTATACTAAACTTAAAAGGACTTTTGATTGACATGGGAAGAGGCCACTGGTAAATTTTCTCTCAAAGGATGAAAGGATTGTTTATGACACTACTGATATAACAGAGTATTTCCGTCTTTTTGTTCGTACAAGTTTTTGTTAGCATTTGGAGTCCTTATCATTCGACAAACAAATTAATTTCGATGGAATGTCTTTGGATTTTTACTTTTCATGACTGATGATTGTTTCGTTATTATATCTTCTTTTTTATTCCATTTTCCCTTCGTTTCAAGAGGAGGGTTCATGTTAGAACGGTCGGATAATATGTGTATGTGTTATCTATGTGCTTTTACTTCACAAGATTCTTTGAAACTGATCGTTTGTGTAAAGATAGCCAAGCCCATAAAGAATGTGAAAATATACGTCCAAAAAATTCCTAAATTCTAAAAAATAATTAGAAGAAGGAAAATACGAGGAAGACGAAAAATCGAAAGTCAAATAAAAGGAAGAAGAAGAACACAAAGAAGAATTGGAAGATGTGGAAGAATAAGAAGCAGGAGAATACAAAGACGATAGAAGAAAACGGAGAAGATGAGGCATAAGAAAAATCAGAATAATAAAACAAAGAAATTCAGAAGAAGAAAACGAAGAAAACGAAGAAAAAACGAATGAAAAAGAAGTCAAAGAAGACGAAGACGATACATGAGAAGAAGTAGGAGTTGAAAACGAAGGTGGATAAGAAGGAAAATACGAAGAATATGAAAAAACTAAAAGATAAAGAAGAGGGAGAAGAAAAAGACGAAGACAATGAAGAAAAAAAAATAGTCGGAGAATACGAAGATGGTAAACAAAGAAGAATGAAATTACGAATTTGGAGAAGAAGAAAAAAAATCAGAAGAAGAAGTAGGAGAAGAAAACCAATACATAGTAGAAGAAATGGAAGAAGGAAAATACGTGAAAGAAAAAACGATTAAAGAAAGAGAAGAAAACCATAAGATGAATAATACAAAGTAGACGAAGGTGAAGATGAGAAAGAGGCGAAGAAAAACCATAAGAAGAAGAGTTTTGATAAGACAAAGAAGACCAATGAGGAATAAAAAGCAGAGAATGAAGAAGGCTAATAAAAATTGAAAAAGAAGAAAAATAAGAACTGAGAGAATACAAAGATAATGAAGAAGAAGTCAAAGAAGTAGGAAAATACGAGGAAGAAAAAAAACCAAAAGAGGAAGAAAAGGAAGAAAAAGAAGACATAACAGAATAGTAAGAAGAAGTAGAAGTCGAAAAAGATGATGAAGATGAAAGAAAATGGTGAGGAATAAGAAAATCAAAAGATATATAAGAGGAAGAAGAATACGTAGAAGTCAAGGACGATGAAGAAAAATAAGAAAAAGATGAGGAACTCACAAAAGCTTTAAAATTGGAGAATGAAGAAGAAAAAGAATAATAACTGAAAAAAAGGAAAATACGAAGAAAAACAAAACCAAAAGATAAAGAATAGGAAGAAGAGTAGAACAGAGGAAGAAAAAGAAAAAGAAAATAAATCATAAGATGGAGAAGAAATAGAAGTTGAAGACGATGAAGAAGAAGAAAGAAAATATGAGGAATAAGAAAATCGAAAGACAAATAAGAGGAAGAAGAAGACAGTGAAAAAGAAGAAGGAAAGGACGAAGAAGAAGAAAATCCGAAAGTTGAATAGGAGGGAGGAGTCGTGAAGAATAAGAAGGAAAATACGAGAGGGAGGAGACCGAAGAAAAGAAAAATCAAATTCAGAATAAGAAAAATTAGGACAAGACGAAAATGTTGAAGAATAAGAAGGGGAAGAGGATGAAGAATTTGGAGAAGAAAAAGCATATATAATCTTTGAGAATAAGTCACATTGACAATCTTATGGTGATATTAATTAGATTTTATCTTTGGACACCTCGGAAGATTATCAACTTAAAAGTGATAACAACATTAAAAAGCTTACACCGAAATCCGAGAAGATAAATTGTGGAAAATACTTTCTTTTTAATAAATAGTGACACTTAAGATCTGCGGAATACCAACATGGTTAGAGAGCTGGGAGCGATAAGATACATATATATATATATACGAGATACATATATATATATATATATATATATATATATATGCCGCTCTTTATGTTGTATGCGTTGCTGCTTCAGCGGTTGTGGCCTATACTTGCTACAAAGGCCACAACCGGTTGTAATGAAGAAATTTGAATCCTAAGATGATTGTGTTTCAATTAGACAATGTGACTTTGTTTCAGATTTCAAACTATATTTCCCCTTAGTTTCACGAGAAGGGTTCATGTTAGAACGGTCGAATAATATGTATCCATGTTATCTATGTGCTTCTACTTTACAAGATTCTTTGACACTGATCGTTTGTGTAAAGATAGCCAAACCCATAAAGAATGTGAAAATATACGTCTAAAAAATTCCAAAATTCCAAAAAATAATTAGAAGAAAGAAATTACGAGGAAGACGAAAAATCAAAAGTCAAATAAAAGGAAGAAGAAGAACTAGAAGATGTGGAAGAATAAGAAGCAGGAGAATACAAAGACGATAGAAGAAAACGGAAAAGATGAGGCATAAAAAAAACTAGAAGAATAAAATGAAGAAATTCAGAAGAAGAATATGAAGAAAAAAAAATAAGAAGTCAAATAAGACGAAGACGATAAAGAAGAAGACGTAGGAGTTGAAAACGATGGATGATAAGATGGAAAGACGAAGAATATGAAAAACTAAAAGATAAAGAAGAGGGAGAAGAAAAAGACGAAGCCAATGAAGAAAAGAAAATTAGTCGGAGAAGATGAAGATGGTGAACAAAGAAGAATGAAATGACGAATTTGGAGAAGAAAAAAAGTAATCAGAAGAAGAAGTTAAAGAAGTCGGAGAAGAAAACCAACACATAGTAGACGAATAGTAAGTCGAAGAGAACGAAGAAGACGAAGGTGATGAAGAAGGAGAAAAAGAAGAAGAAGAAAGAGAATAATATAACCCGGAAAAGAAGATGAAGACATAACAGAAGAGGAACAAGAAGTTGATGATGAAGATGAAAGAAAAGGATGACGAATAAGAAAATCGAAAGATGTATAAGAAGAAGGAGAAATAGAAGTCGAAGACAATGAGGAAGAAGAAGGAAAAGATGTGGAAAACACGAGTGACAAAGAAAAAACGGAAGAAGAAAACAAAAAAAAAATGAAAGAAAACGAAGAAGAAGACGTGAGAGAAGAAAGAGAGATAAAGGTGGAAGACGAAGACGATGACGAAGAATACAGAAAATACGATAAAGAAGAAAAACCAAAGGATAAATAAGAGGAAAAAAAATGACGATGAACGATTATGTGAAGACGAAGAACTTGTGTTTGTCTTAGTTCAATTGGTTTGTGGGTTTCATACAGTTATTTAGTATTTGCTTTTTGAGTTTTTAATTTTGTATAGTGTTTACTTTTTTGGATTAGCTTTATTTTGATTATGTATATCTCAAGTGATTGTTCTAAATTTCTTCGGTTTATAACATAAAGTTTTGTATTACGTTTTTGAGACCCCTCGGCCCGCGCAAGGCGCGGACTACCTACCTAGTTATTATCAAACGCCGACCATAACTGCCTGAGAACAAATCAACACTTATCATCTTCTTAACCTTTTTTACCAACTCATCATGTGATTTGATTGGAACTGAATTTGTGCCAGTAATAATTATTGAATTTAAGAATATTGTATTGTATAATTTTATATAATGACAATTACATAGCTCTATTATATAGAACTACAGAATCATACAATAAATGAGAGAATTATAGAGAGAAATTACAGGGAATAATTATAGGAAGTAATCATAATGATTTTGATAAATGATTATTCTTACACCCCTTCAAACTCAAGTCGGAGATGACATGAAGACGGATATAATGGCTTGAGATTGAATCTTAGACAAATTTGATGGGAAAAAAAAGAAGCA
This sequence comes from Eutrema yunnanense, assembly GCA_002933935.1. NCBI lineage: Eukaryota > Viridiplantae > Streptophyta > Magnoliopsida > Brassicales > Brassicaceae > Eutrema > Eutrema yunnanense. Next base: position 1,191,845 of record PKML01044849.1, on the reverse strand, counting down.
TTGCGCTTGAACCATGCAGTTGGACGGATTTACTGTGATTGGAACACCTTAAAGAACATGTATGTGGAGGCTGAAGGAAACATATAGCTTAGGAAAAATTATTATCGATTTAAACAAATGATCAACTTGGATGACATTGATCGTGTGGAAGCATAGCTTGATGAACTTATAAACGACTTGACCGCATATCATTTTAAGATGGGCAGCATATAGTGGAAATATTCGTTTTAAAAAAAAAAATGCATAGGATATAGAAATAAAAATGAGTTTGGTTGTTTGGTTGTTAGATCAAAACTCGGAATCAAAATCCGCTTTGATACCATATTGAATATTAAAAATATTGTATTGTATTATTTTATATGATGAGAATTACAGAGTTATATATAATAGAATTATAGAATCATATAATAAATGAGAGAATCATATAAAAAATATATAAGGAATAATTATAAGAAATAATCATAAACATCTTGATAGATAATTATCCTTAACAATAATAATAAAATCTATTATTTAGCTCGCATAGATGGCGAAAACCAGATATTTTTCATATTTTACCAGCCAAACTCATTCGAATTTTGTTAACCAACATAGTGTTATAGAAAACAAAACCTTTAACGTTTATTTTAGATCCATATAGCTTCCACAATATTTTTAATCTTTACATTTAGTGCACTCACATGTGTGCACATAAAGTACACTCACACGTGTGCCTAATTGAACATTTTCTGAATTCGCACGACGCAAAACATTTTTTGTCGCAATCAGAATCTTTCTCACAACTTCCAAACTGGTTAATATCAGCTTTGAAAGCAGTCTTTTTTTTTATCACTCTCATATTTTTTCTCTTGCATCGTCATCTCTCTTGAATCTGATATAGAGACATCTGTATTGACAAAACATAAGATATTGTAATTAATTAGGCTCATTTGCAGTTAAAATAGACATTGTTACATATATATTATACTTACGAAGTGCAATAACAAGAGCGACGACCAAAAAAATAACCATGCAAGAAATTTTTGCCATATTTTTCAAGGTATAGGAAATAACCAATTTGGATGAAAATAAATATTCAGACCAAGTCTAATTTTTTCTAGGGTTTGTTATTTGTAGTATTTATAGGGATCTTCGCAAAAAAGAAAAAAAGTATTTATAGGGATCTAATGAATTAAGTTCATCATTAATGATAACGGATACGATCTGATTCTAGAAGTTTGATTTTCTGGATTTTATTTTTGTTTGAAAGTTTGATTCCATGTATTTTAATTAATGCAATTTTCTTTACTAGTTAAATTAATTAGTTAATACATTTCGTTTTACAAAACTAATTAATTACAAGCATTTAGAGTAATGTGATTTCATTTGTAGAAATATGAAGGGACCAAAAACAAAATTAAATAAATAAATTCTTCCAAATTATATCAAAAATAAATTTTCTTCCAAATTTTGTAACCAATGATATCAAAACATATGTTATTCAAAATCTGTTTTAGTAAATAGAAAATAAAATGATTTACAAAAATTCATTTAATTCAAATTAAATACTCCATATGTTTCATATTAGTTGTCGTTTTAGAGTTTAAATTTTGTTTCATATTAGTTGTCGTTTTAAAATTTTAATGCAAATGTTTGATAATATTTTTAATTTTACCCATACTCCTTTATCTTATTAATTAGTGTAATTATAGTATATAATACTCCATCCGTTCTGAATTAACTGATGTTTTAGAGAGTTTTTTTTTCCACAATTAAGTGATGTTCTCACTTACCAATGCAAAATTAAATGATTTTTTATTATTTTTGACCAATTACATTTTATAGACTATTTGTTCATTTGTTCAGATGAATAATAAATGAGGTTTTAGTATAGAAAAAAACAAAAATTAATTGTTTTCTTAATTTGTGTGCATACTACTAAAACACCACTTAATTCAGAACAGATGGAGTATATTAATGAGGGGTAAAACAGAAAATTGAATTGTTTTCTTAATCTACGTAAAACAACCTAGAACGACAATTAATATGAAACCGAGGGAGTAGCTTATAGGCCTAAATGTTTTTTTTATAAATAGATTAGGATCAAATTCTGTTTGATTTGTTTCATTTATATGGTTGGGTGTGAAATAAGTTCAACAACATTCGTTACTAAAACGGTTTAACATGTGAACATCTAAAGGGATAAAACACAGCTGCACAGTAAACTTTTGAAAGCTCTCACAATAGTAGTCGTAAAAAAATTAAAGTCTCAGATTAGGGTTTAAAGGTGGCGTACTGGAAAAGAGAAATGACAAGCAAATTGGCAAAAAAAACCTAAAATCATACAACCTTGTGACTTGTCGATCGCTACTGAAATATACTGACAAATAAGTTAAGGCATTTGTTTTCATAGCGACCTCATAACAATTTAAAGCGATCTCATAACGATCAAGCCTTCTCAAAGTCAGTATCTTCAACTACCAACACCCAAATCTCTTAAAGTTAGAAGCTTTCAATTTATTGTAGTTCAAAATATTGTAACTCAAAAATTACAAATGAATAAAGTATATATTTTCTTCACCATATGCGGTTAAAATTCGCCCAGAGATATAGTTTTCTTCATCTTTGAAGATTTCATCTAGTTAAAACTATTTAAAAATAAATAAATATTTGCAAAAACATGCACTTTATTTAAGTTTTATTAGTTTCTATCACTTTAGGTTTTTATACTGTTTCTTTTTTTGTATTTTAACAGGCAAATGACAAAAATACCCTTTTGTTTTTTTGTGTACCATCCACAAGCGTATACGCCGTATTGTACATGAGCTAAATTGTCATGTACAATACAGAAAGTGTTACTTTCTAATAGCACTTTGGTAAAATGTTAAAAACTAATAAAACTTAACTAATGTGCCAAATTTTGCAAAACACCAAAAAATAAATATAACATATTATCTCTTGAGATATTTACATCCATAGTCATATATTTGAACTTTTCTTACAATTCTAACACTTTTTGTTTTTTTTTTGTTTTTTTCCTGTGCAAAATGACGATTTTGTCCATGTTTTTTATTGGTATATGTATTGTACACTGTTAAGACGCGTAATAATGTAAATGGATAAGACTAGAAAGTCAATGAGTATATAGTAAATAAATACATAAAGTGTTAGTTTTGAACAATTTTTCATAAATTGTTAGAATACTAAATAAAATCTTTAAAACTGACTAAACATGTAAGCATCTTTAGTGTGAATTAACCATGTAGAGTCAACAATAATAAATGAATTCATTGGATGGACTATGCATATAATTAGTTTAGTGCATATATTAAGATGACAGTTAAATATAGTCAGATAAATGTAAGTGAACAACTAACTAATTTTTATATGTTATAAACATGTCAATGGAAAAAACATCGCATTGTTTCATTTAACTAGAGATACATAGTTTTGGCTTTATGCTACTTATAAAATATATAAATGGAATCATTATTGTTACTATAACAGAGAGACGTGAATTTGGTGAATTCGAATCAGGTTAAGTTCACTTTTAAACGCAAAGATAAATAAAAAATAGGCATATATCCAATTTTCTTTTTGTGGCGGAGATGGATTCTTACCGGCCTAAGGAAATTTATAACCACATAATTACAAAGGAACAGCCACGTATTTGATTGATTAAACAAGAGATTTGTCTAGAATGAGATCGCGTTTAAAGAACATAATAAAGTGTTTTTCTTTCGCTGGAAAAGAACTTTATAAAGTTATTTCTTTATATAGATGGATTCGAGATTTTATATATATCAAGATATGTAGGTTTATATGCACACATAATAATATGACTGAATATGTTTGTGCTCATCTAAAAATGGGGAGGCATAATTGACCCAAGGCATAATATTATATGGTTTCTTTTCAAATCTACCGAGTGGAAATTGATTAGCCTAGTGATATAAATGGATATATTCTAGATATAGGTGAAAAAGAAAAAAAAAATGCTCATTAAAGTTTGATGAAGTCGAATACAAAATTACATACTGTACATGTGATTTATTTTCCAAAAAAAAAAAAAAAATCAACTGGATGAGTTGAATCTGAAAAAATAAACATTTCAAAACTATAATTTTGTTTTGTATTTTGAGTGAAAAAAATAATAAAATTCCAAACTTTATTCCATTAAATAAAGTGTGAAGTAAACAAAATTGGTATACATTTTTTCTAAGAAAATAATATTAATTAGATCAAGTTTGATGTTTCAGTGTTATGTTTTATAGGTGTATAAAAACCTAAAACGACTTTTATAATAAACTTGATTAGCTTCAATTAGAGCCTCAAATCCGAAAAATGGAGGTTCCTACACTTTGAAGTTGACATTTGCTGACGCCATTTGGCAACAGTTAGGTTCAAAAGTGCCAATGATATATTTCTTTGATTAATATATAGCATCTAACCTTATCTTTATTTTGTCATGCTTTCATGTGGCTCTCCTTAATCGTAAAAAGTAATTATATTTTAATGCTAATCCTTTCCTAATTTATTGATTTAATTGATAAATGGTTCATTCATATTTTTTATACTATAAAGTATGGAATTTGATTCCTAGATGATGCGATTTCTAACAGATTAGTGAAAGTAAGCTTATAATAAAAAATCAGCGTTGTGTAAGTGGAAAGTCGTTCATCGTGTTCGTGAATCCTTTAAAAGTGGGTGACGTTTTCCGTTATATTATTGTCCTTGTAATTATTCTTAGAATTTATATGTGTTAAAAAATGCAATGGTTCGAAATGTAATATGCATCTTGTATGTCCTATGTTAAGTTTCATGGGCTTCCAACTCAAAACCAATTGGCAATGAGTGGATTGGCCCACATCTCTTATATATTACTCAATGTCCATTCCCACTTCCGATGTGAGACAATCTTCACACACTCCCTAGAGATTAAGGCATATGGCCCATTAATCTCTATCTAATCACAATACCTCCCCTCGAGATAATGGCTCTTCTAGCCATTAATCTCGACTGACCATCAATCCTCGGGTCGGGGCAGTCGGGCCTTCTTCTGGGCCGGATTACGGGAAGTGTGTGTTCGGGCTTTGATACCATGTTAAGTTTCATGGGTTTCCAACTCAAAACCAATTGACAATGAGTGGATTGGCCCACGTCCCTTATATATTACTCAATGTCCATTCCCACTTTCGATGTGGGACAATCTTCACATACTCCCTAGAGATTAAGGCCTATTGCCCATTAATATCTATCTAATCCCAATACCCTATTACATTATTTATTATTAAATGTTAGAATACAATATTATACTATAAAAACGATTTTACATTGTACTGTACATATTTTCTATCTAGAACAAACATTTAAAAAAAAAGAGTTTCCATTTATTCAAATATTATTGAGTTGTGCAGTCGAATTTTTTCGCTGATACGACTTAACAAATATTTGGAACTTAAACAGTTATCAAATTTTGCAGAGATTAACTAGATACTATTAATTTTAGTTTCTCTAGTCTCACATTCATAAACTACATTATTTTAACCAAATTACAGTAAAATCTCTATAAATTAATAATGTCGGTATTGTGATATTTTATTAATTTATCAATGTATTATTTGGTTGATAGACTAATTTTAGGACTGAAAAATTATTGATCTATCGAGGTNTTTTTTTTTTTTTTAAACTTTTGTTAGAGCTTTTGAGAAATTATTTAGAATTTAAACAATATTTAGATAGTTAGAGAATCTTCAGCAAGTAGCAAACCACATCCTAAGTCCATTCTCCTAATTGTGGTTCCCGAAAGTGCGAAGTGATGATCTCTATAATATTATTTAAGAAGACATTTTTGAAAATGAACTTTGTTTTGTAAGTTATTACATAAAATGCCATTACAAATAACAAAGAATAATTGAAATAGGAAATGATATAATAGTTTTTTAAAATTATTGATTAAAATATGAAAAGTATATATTTTGCATTAAAGAGCTTATTTATTATTTAATTTCTTAGATATTTTTAATACTATATATTTTAAAATAATAATCAATCCATATATAGAGGATACAAGAAAAAAATATATTCAAAATCTTGATATATTTTTCACTATAATGTATTATATTTTATTTGAATATATATCAAAACAAAAGTTGAAAAATATTTTACTAATTTTATAAAAAGTTATAGACAAGAAAACTAATTTTTTTTAAAGAGTTCGTAGACTAACCACAAAAACCAAAGTATTTTCACGGTGCATATTAGGGTTATATTTTCAAGATTATAAATTTTTACGGGTTAGTCCGAATAATATTTTAATTCACTGCAAAACGGGTTAAATAGACAAATTATTACAAATTGACATCTTTATCTTTTTTTTTTGGTCGAACAAATTGACATCTTTATCTATAATCATTAGTTACAGATAAAAAAAAAATTCTTAAATTTCAAAAAAAAATCTTAAACAAAAAATTACCTCGCGCTATAATTAGCGCAGATTAAGTCCTAGTATATATAGTATTTGTTAAGTCAATTTAATTAATTTTAACCAAACTATTAAAGTAATGTGTTGGTGTATATGAATAGCGGAAGTATGATGCCTTTAATTTTATATTATGAATACGGACGGATAGACGTATCGGTACTATTGCACCTCTTAGGAGAAAGCAACTCGAGATACTAGGATTAGGAAACACTCTTCTTATCCGAAACTTTCATTATTAATTAATTATACTTTAATCGTGCAATAATATGATCTAATCAATGTATATGCTAACCAAAATTCAGAAAAATATTCTCATATTTTAAACTTTATTCGGTCGGGTCGATAGGCGTCCACAATAAATACATTTGGGATTAGAAAATGGCTTACGTAATCTAATAAGATAGGTTTAGCGAGTAATTAATTAATATTAGTGGCGGAAGAGAAAGTTCGAGTGGATCACTACCTTAATTTGATTGCTTGATACTATAGTAGCAAACATACTTTTTTAAAGAGAAAATGGTTTTGAATTCGATCAAGAGATTGAAACCAATAGCTAGCATACAAGCACTTGGTTAAAATAAATGTTTATCAAGCGATGGATAGAGGATCCGACATTTAATTAGTATTGTTTACTATCCTATCCTATCCCAATTTATTTTTCATTTTTGTTTACCAATTAATAATAAATAGAGATAGGATTACAAACCTTGAATAGAAAATTACTAATAGAGATCACGAAAAAAAGAAAAAGCTTTTTTAAAAAAGATAAATAAATATGGGGAGGTTAAAGTGGGGAGAGTGGAGACATTGGGTCATAATGCATAAAAATATCCAAAGTTTCCATACACACTTCTTCTTTAAGCTCTTTAAAATGATCATATAGTTGAAGCTTATGATTGGTGATCAGCATCACACTTTAATTTGTAGTGCAGTTAGAAATTTCTTTTCTTCTTGATATAGGAACTATCTAATGAAGCTATAGCATGCTCCACGAGGACCCCTTTAATGTGATTTTATAGCACATAGAAGTTACACTATAATCTTCGGAAATCAACAACAATTTTCATTTATCGATTCTTTTCATCTGTAAAGTTATAAGAATATATTCTCATATAGATTTAACTGTGGTTTTACATCATATCAAATTATATGTCGTGTTGAAGTCATAAACAAGAAAGAAAGTAAAACACATCAAAAGTTTTTAATGACCGGAATCTAGTCACTTAGAAATCTCCAACTCATCTTTATTTTTGATTCTAAACTCTAGTCCCTCCGTTTCTTTTTATAAGTAATTTTAGAGATTTTGTTTTGTTTCACAATATAAGTTGTTTTCATGTTTCTATGCAACTTTTACCTTTATCGAATATTGTGTGGCCAATACTCCCTCCGTTTCTTTTTATAAATAGTTTTGGCTAAAAGCACAAATATTAAGAAACTCATCTTTTATTAAAAAATATCATTTAATATATAAATTAAAAATAATCCAGCCAATCATAAAAAAAACTGCAAAATATTATTGGCCACACAGTATTCGATAAAAGTAAAAGTTGCATAGAAACATGAAAACAACTTATATTGTGAAACAAAACAAAATCTCTAAAACTACTTATAAAAAGAAACGGAGGTAGTAATATTTTGCAGTTTTTTTTATAATTGGCTGGATTATTTTTAATTTATATATTAAATGATATTTTTTGTTAAAAGATGAGTTTCTTAATATTTGTGATTTTAGCCAAAACTACTTATAAAAAGAAACGGAGGAAGTATTTTAGAGTAAAATGTGTTCCAACCCACCTCTATTTCTTACTATAAATTAGAAGAATGCCATTTTTTGCTATATATTTAGAGGAACACTATTGCTTACTCTATAAGTTGATTTTTTTATATATATAATGGTCCTTTAAGTTATAAATCTTTTTATTTATGACTGAACCAAACAATAATTTTATAAATAAAATTAGTTGTGCACGTTTGATCATGTTAATAAAATAACGTTAATTGAATATGACCCATGTTCATATGACTAGTTTTCACAATAATAATTAACAACAAAAGTTAGCAAACATAATTTAACATATGTTAGACATCATCAAAAATAATTTAAAAAATATCGAATTTTGATAAATAAAAAATTATACTCTTATTCATTTTGACACAACAAAAACTAGTGACTTAATACTCCGATAAATTGTTTTCGGATCCACCAAGATCGTTAAATTAATATTATAATTTATGGAAGTCTTGCAAATAATAAAATAAATAGGGTTGAATTGTAAATATTTATAAATAAATAGAATATATTTAGAATATTCATTTTTTAGAGTAAAAAATAGAAAAAATACATTGGAGATGATGGTATTAACGAGGGTTTTTAAATTAATTTCCCTTAAGAAAAATAAGTCAACCAAATTATCAAAATAAAGTTCCGTCAATAAATTGTGAAATTACGTCAAAACTGTCGATAATTGTAATGATCTATATACGAGTATGATGTTTTTCACTCTTCTGCATAATTACTAGTATTCATAATTAAAAAGAAAAAGAGATTTTATTTTTTTATAATATGCTCTACATACACATTATAATAATCGATAGGACCCACTTCTACATGATTCCTTCTTTTTCCAACTCTACAACATTATAAAACCCTTCTACAACATTATACATCATCTTACTTCAATCAAACGAACCTCTCAATTCTTCACACAAATACAATTATACAAACTCTTTCATATTCCATATCTCACTCTTATAAACCATGATTCCGGCGGAAATCACCGGATACTTCCAATACCTATCGCCGGAAAACTTAGCAACAATCCCGGCGGAGTTCAACATAATAAACATGCCCTCATCTCCAACCTCTTCCTCTTCCTTAAACTACCTAAACGATCTCATCAACAACAACAACAACTATGCATCATCATCCACCACTGGTCAAGATCTCATGATGAGCAACAACTCAACTTCCGACGAAGACCATCAACATCATCATGAAAGCATCATCATACTCGACGAGAGGAAACAGAGGAGGATGCTTTCAAACAGAGAATCCGCGAGGCGATCGAGGATGAGGAAACAGAGACACCTCGACGAGCTATGGTCTCAAGTGATAAGGCTTCGTAACGAGAACAACTGTCTTATCGATAAGCTGAACCGCGTATCGGAGACTCAAGATAGCGTATTGAAGGAGAACTCTAAACTCAAAGAAGAAGCTCTTGATCTTCGACAGCTTGTATGTAAACTAAAATCTAACAAGAAGAACACTTAACAACAACAGTTTTCTACGAGAGTTCGATGATATAAAGTATTTCTTCAAATTGAATCGGATGGGCAGGGATTTTGGGTTTTTGTTACTTCTATGCATCAACAGAAAAAAAATATATTAACAAAACAAAAAAATAAACGAAATACAGAGAAAAGATCGAGGGATTTTAGGTTTTGGTTGTTTCTCGAATATAAATTTGGTAACGATCATATATTGTATGATCATAGTATATGTATTGAAGTTTTTTTTTTTTTTTG
>PKML01044849.1:1150763-1181562 GCA_002933935.1 Eutrema yunnanense | reverse complement strand
TTTTTTTTCAAAACGGATATTCATATCATGATAAAGTATATGCAAAGATTTTCTAATTGGTTATTAAAAAACTAATTTGTAATTCGGTTTAACTTGAATAAAAACTTGGATCATATGATTTCTACCCAAAAATTGACTTGCATTGACATAAAATATTTTTAAAATATTATTTTAATCCACAAATTGTGGTATATACATATATTTTGTTTCATTTATTATTTTTATGCAAATATATATTTTTATGCAAGTATATACATTTTTATGCAAGTATATATATATATATATATATATATATATTTAGATTTTGATTTTGAACTTTAACAAAAAGTTGGGTTTTTTATATTTAGTTTTTTTCGATTTTTAAATTTAGTTATATTATAGTAAAAATATACCTAAATTTTAAAAATCATATATAAAGTATATATTATTTATAACATAATAATTAGATTTATATAATTATTTTAAAAAAACTATTCCAAATTTTAAACGGGCCTAAACGGATCTAAACATGCCACACTAATTTTAACGGGTCTAAACAGGCCAAAAAAATAAACGAACTAAAAAGTAAACGGGCTGGCCGGACCTAAACGGATCGGGCCTAAACAGGCCGGACCCGCCCGTTTTAACATCCCTACATACCGGTAATATATCTGATTGGTAACATGCATAATTACTTTACACAATTCTGCAGATCCGGGTTAATTATTCCACAATTCCATTACTTAAATTTTTAATAACAAAAATCAAAAAATTACGTCGTTATGTGACTTTTCGGTTAATTGATTTCACCTTATTCAATATAGACATTTTCCCAATATTATATTATGTCGCCATGTAACCAAATCAGAATCTATGTATGTTAATCTTACTTATTAAACCTATTTAAACAGTTAAACTCATCAATATTCCCCATAAAATAATGTTTGAAATAGAAATTCTGACATTATATAATACCTCGCGAACACGTACGGTTAGTGGCGGAGGCAGAAAATTATTCATAGGGGTCAATAATTTTTTGTTTTTAAATGCATTAAAATTTATTAGAAAAAATAGAAACATCATAAAAATGTATATTTTTAAGATACGCTCTTTGTTTATTTATGTTTAAAAAAACTTTTATTATGTTGTATTTTTCACAATATTACATATATGTTTTCAATAAAACAAATTAGTCAATCATTTAAAAATATATCATCCATATATAGTTCTATAGAGTTGTAGTCACAGTAGAACAAATCACAGATAGTTTCAAAAGTTGGTAAACCAAAAGATGAGATAGATGTTTATTTTGTTTTCATCATTATACTATTAAGATCACCAAGAATTTTTTTAAATTAGCAAACATTTCATTTTTGTACATTAACTTGATTCTAACCGACAATGTAATGGGGAAAAGTCGATTTTAATTATATATAACAAAAATAGATATAATTAAATTTAACTCATTTTAATGAGCATGCTTTTGGTTTTTTTTTTTTTTTTTTTGTTAAAGGGTTTTCATAAATAAAAAAAAAAGTAAATTAAAAGGTTACAAGGATATTACCATAAGGCAATATAGTTTTGAAAAAGTTTGAAAAAGATAGTGAGAACTCTACAAATAAGTAAAATTCTCAAGAGAGGATAGAGAAATCAAGATAGATTCTCTATACGTTACTAAGATGGAGATCCGTGTCCTCCTCGGTCACCACGACCTCCTCGACCACGACCCCTATTCCTTCGACCTCGTACTATAGTCCATTGCATTTCTTGGACCTTTTGAGTAGGTTTGATTGGCCTTCCTCCTCGTGACATTTGAGATGGATTTCCCATCTCAAACCCTGTAGCTCCTAAGTCTAAGGCCTCAAAATTGCTGCCGAAAACATTCTCTTGCACACCTTCATTAGGCAATGAAACTGATAAAGGGGGAGTAGAAGAACTTGCCAAATCTAGAGGAGACCCAATTGGTGAAGAATTGTAGGTGTTTACTAACGCAGTAGTGAGGCTAATGATCTCCGCTTCGGTAGGTGGAGTTGCTGGTTTTGCTTCTTCACAAAGAGAGGCCGTAGTGTAGGCGTGTACTAACTCAGTGTTTGAAATGACATAGGCTTCATCCGTAGAACACTCTTGAGGAAGACGTCTCTTATTTCCCTTCGGAACAGTAGTGTGATCTTGTTCTCTAGGAGATACAATCGCTGGTAAATTCTGGGTAGTCACCAAAATAGGAGACCTAATAGGTTTATGATTGCTAATAGATGCATCGGCTATTGGATGTGTTGTAGAAACAAACACGTTCTCAAATCCCAAGTCAGTAGCTAACGGGTTGGAATCTTCAACAATAGTGGTAATTGGATCGACAGAAGTGTTAGAAGTAGGTACCTCGGCATCTTCCTTTTCAACCAACACGACAGGTGTGGTTACGATTTCAACTACACCGGGATCATTTACAGATTGTAAACAACGTTTCACTTTATGACCGAGTTGACCACACCTCCCACATTTTGAAGGCAGCCAAGCATATTCCACATCAACCATAGAAATAAACCCTGTTTCATCACTAGCGGCTATTCTTGTTGGAAAAACTTTGCTTAGTTCAACCTCAACCAAAATCTTAGCTTCTCCCATGAGAATGGGGTCTAACCTCGGTTTGTGTGTTGCCATCGGAGCACCTAGCCCGGAGGCTATATGGCTTATACCGGGAATAGAATATAAGATGTTGGGTATTTTCTTCAATGTTACCCATACCGGGATTGTTTTGATCTCAGGGATAGCTAAAGATGCTTCCGGAGTCCAAGAGGCAACAAACATCAAGCAATCATCAACATGTCATAGTCCTCTTTGAATAACCCAAGTCCTAGTCGAAGCATCAGGTATGTGAAAAAGATAGTTTGATTCACCAAGTTTCCTAATGGTGATTCTGCAATTTCTTCCCCATAACTTATTGAATACTGCATATATTAACCCACCAGACGGAGGAGAGCATCTATAGAACTGTCCTAATATGTATTCTTTTTGGTTCTCTAATCTTTTCAACAAGACATGTTGAGGAATTGTTACCTTAGGAGTACCGTCATCCAGGTATTCTGGCTCAGTTGCCCTATAGAGATTTCTTGAAGCTGGGTTCATTTTCGCTGCCATGGGAACCGGGTCTCATCTTCCATTGTTGCTGGTTTCTGTAACTCCTTCACTCCACGACTCAGCTGATTTCGATTGTTTTTGGAGACAGATAGAGAAGGCCAGATTTCCGGAGCCAATCTGGAGTTACCAGGAGGTTGATGAGAGGTCGAAGCAAAAGATAACTTCTTAGCCCATGCGCCTTTCAAAGGAGGAGGTTTGATCGAACCTTGAAAAATGTTTTTTCCTGAAATTTTCTTCCTTTGACTTTCAGGAGCTAACTCCTCCGCTACAGACTCAGACCGGTGTTGTATATTGGCCGGCAAGGGCCCATCTCCGGTAGGAGTCTTTGAGATAGGTAAGGTAGAAGAAAACGTGATTTCTTCTGAGACAATGTCTTTTTCCAAAGTCGGCGAAGGAGGAGTGATTACCGAAGGCTCCGACTGATCGGGTTCAGCCAGATCCATGGATTTTTTTTGCGGAGGAGAGAAACGCGGAGGAGGTAATCTCGGAAAGACAGCTGGAGACGAAAGCAGGACGGAGGATTCGTCGGAGGATCCCTGGCGAGTTTCTTCAACTCCGCCATCGGCGTCAGCAACAGAGCACAACATCTCCGCCAAATCTAAAACCCGGCGGGCATGAAACTTTTCCAGATCTAGAAGGGGAGGAAGACGGGATGGAGCAGAGAGAGAGAGATGGGATGGAGCAGAGGATTGGTCACCGATTTTGGCTTGGTGGGGCAGCCGGCGACGCTCCCGCAGCGGCGGAGACGTCGACTGAGATCGCTACTTAGATTTTTTGGTTTTCGCTTCTAGATCGCTAGTGAGTAATCCTTTTGGTTTTTTTTTACTTTATATTTATTTTTGATGAGTTTAAATATTTATTAGATTATATTTGAATTAAAATTTATAGGGGTCAGTTTTTGCTTTGGGTTGGGGTCAACATAAAACATTTAATAAAAATTAACACTATTTATTAAAATTTTATGGGTGTCGTTAATCGCCCCCCTCCTACAAAACTACCTCTGCCACTGCGTACGGGATTACTAAAACTGAATAATGAAAAACAAAATAGTGATCGGAACTTATAACATAATTGTTATAAAAAAACTTATAATCTAATTGTTTACGCTGTCATAATATAGATTCAAATTCATAAGTATGTCAGTATGTATATATGAGTTGCATATAAAAATAAAATGTACATTAATTATGACGACCTGATCTATTAACAAATTTTGAGAGTTTGTTCGCCGCATAAATACACTTGCATAGTTGCATTGGACATCATTAAAAACATCCATGGCAAACAAGAAAGGAAACAAAAGATTGCTAAAAATGGTGGCCCTTTTCTCGCAATTTAATCAAATAATTAATCATTAGATTTTTTTTTTTTTCTTATAGCTTTTATCAACTTTTCTTTCTTAAATCTTTTTCATCTATTTAAAGCATCATTCCGAGTGTGACAAACCCACCAAGGAATGCTTTCTTAAATTTCACCTGGCGCATTACTATTATGTAAAAATTGAGCACTAAATAGATATATCAAGTTGTTTACCAAAAAAAAACTTTTCACCTACTTAAACACATACATGGGTAATAATAGTCTTTGTTTATAAACCGCATATGTTTTCAACCACAAGCTTAATTCACATATTTATTCTCTAACATTAATGCTATTACCGACCAATATTAACCACATAGAACCATATCATCCTCGGAATCACAGCTTAGGATTTGGTCGAATTATCTACAGAAAATTATTATATAAAAATATAAGAATAGTATTTACGAATCGGTTTTGGACTTAGACACAGTAGACACCATGATCCTTCTATTCAAAACGTTGGTCAATATTGAAAGATTCCAAAGAAGTATTTTTGCTATGCAAAAAAAAAACGAAATTTAGAACAATATTGTATGTGTCTATACTTCCAGTGACTTTTTCATTGGTTACGATAAAGAAATTGATCAAGTCATGTAAGAATTATTCAATTAGATATTGGTTATTGCTGAATATAATTATCCATGACTTTATAAAAGAATATGGTCGATGAGTTAAGTTTGTAATGAAAGAAGACAAATTTTATAAAAAGGAACACAAGAAGACAAAGAATTGTGGAGGTACTGGTGATAGTGCCTGCCAACAATTTCAACGCATAGAACGTTTTCGAGACTACTAAAGAAAAACTAAAAGTTAATTATAATGCGTTACGTACGTTGCGAGGGATTTCTTATAATTTGTGGAATGACCAAATGATATAATGATGATGGTTATTAATTACATACATGTTCATCAATTGTATAACTATGCAAATTATAAATTATCTTCGCTCGGCTGTTAATGATGATGGTTATACGTACTATTACTTTATTTGACATTTTACCCTAAGATTATCTAGCAAATCAACTTTTTTTTATAAAGTTAAATACTTTGCTGTTTCGTTTTACATCATTTTTGAAAAAATGTCTCTCACAATTGTTAATCAATCAAAACTCATCTTTTTGTTGTTATTGTTAAAATGTCGTTTTATATAAATAAAATTAAAATAAGCAAATTATTGGAAGATTGATGAGATCGACTATGTCAAGATTATGGAAATCATGAAGATCCGGAAAGATCTAGAAGATTATGGATATTTATCAATATCTTAGTTTATGAAATTTACATTTATCTCTAAATATATTATTTACATTTATGTTTATCTTAAGTCTATATTTATCTCTATATAAGAGAATGTAACTTGTAACATTATTTTTATGAGAATCTAATAATAATTCTTTCTAAACACTTACTCTCATCAATTTATCACAAATGCAAACAAATCTATACTAAATCCCCCAAAAGGTCCTGGTTTAGGGAGTAAACCGTCGAAAACATGTTTTACAAAAACCGGTTTAAACCGGGAAAACAAAAATCGCTTTCAGAGCACGCATTGTCGGCAAAAACCAATTGTCCGATCTAACCTAGACAAAGGCGCACACCGGCAAAGGGAAACCATCGAACCACCGGCCTAGAAGGGGGAGAAGGAGACCAATTGCACGAACACTAACCCTTCTTCTTCGCAACAGCCGCGATGAACCATCAACACTGCATGGTCTTTTAGATAGGCGATGAAGCTCGCCAGACCAAGATTGCCGTCCGAAATCCAGGATTGCGATCCTCTTAGCAGATCCGAATCAAAACTCATCTTTTTATGTGATCAATGTGAAATGGACATCACTTTGTATCTAAGGGAAATTGGAAAGATTACATGAAGAGACTAGCAAGCATATTATATTTACAAACTAACAAAACAAAAAAAAGAAAGTCATGATTTACATAAAAGATCCTATGGCTTTAATTTAAACTAAATTATTGGGTTTTCGTCTTTAACAAATTGACCACAGATAAAAGTATTCGGGCCGAAGTTCATAAGTCCAACCAACATCAAATTGTTTTCAAAGAGAGTCAAAACTCTAAGGAACGAGTTTACGTTTTATCCCAACTTGATTACCATTTACCACTATTAGAATATTACTGTGTAACAATAATATTGATTTACTTTCCTTTGGAAACATTAATTCAGCAAATAAATTATCATGCTTATGTAACATGGACGGATAAATTTTTATATAAAAAAAAATGGACGTATAAATAATTATTTAAAATTATCCAAGTTTAATTTATTATTTGTAATCACAAAGAGAGATACCTTCAAATATCCGATTCGACTCTGTTATTTTGGATATGTAATGTTTTAGGTTTATATACGAGTAATGACCGATAGATACTCAAAGTTAAAAGAAAAAAAAAACTCCAAGTTAAACTTTAATTCTATATATATAAAAGTTCCTCGAAAAAAAACATATAAAATTTCCATTGTCAATCGAGCCAGGTGAATCATGAACATAATCAAACTGCTGATATTTTTGCAAAGAAAGTATACGATTTTGATGTTGTTTTTTCAATTTCGGACTCATAATCATGTAAACTATTTATATTATCTTTTTACCGCTTAATATAATTAGAAGTGAAGAAAAAAAGCTTCATAAATCTAATATTTGCATATTAAAAATATTTATTGTTTGTAAAAAAAAAATCACATACCAAAATCGTTATGAAAAAATGTTTCAAATTAAATAAATATATTATCCGTTTAGACATGGATGCTAATATTCCTTCCGTTTGAGAAAAAAACAATTGAAGGCGAAGCCCATTGAAAGGATTTGTAAACCCTAAGGCCTTACCCTCTTAAGATTCCTCAGAGCAACCAAACGAATAATTTTGATCCGATCAAGAGACTCATTTGTTGTTAAATCTGAGAGAGATCGATTCAGTAAATTTCAAAATTAGCATTGGGCTTTCTCTGAATCTGCTTGCTTTTGGTCTTCTGATTGAGAATCTTCCGAGATGGGTCTCTTCGAATCGGTGAAATCGATCAACTGGGAACACGAATCGTTCCCGACTTACCAGGATTTTGGGTTTTTGCCTCTATTTGCAGTGTTCTTCCCTTCAATACGATTCCTACTCGATAGATTCGTCTTCGAGGTAATCATTGCCTTATCTTTTGATTTGTTGTTTCTCTGAATCGCATTTATTTACATACCAACAAAAAAAAAATCGTATATTTATATATGTATATGTGACTTTAATGCTAAATTTCTACTTTTAGTAAACGACTCTTCAGAGTAATCATTGCTCTTGACTCGTGTCTCTCATTCAGATCTTGTGATGAAAATGCAATGTTGATGAAGGTTGTATGTTGGAGAAAGTGTTACTTTTGTTTTGTTTTTGTTTTAGTTTGGTTCCATATTTGATGAATAGAGAGATACGTATTGGTGTTTTTTTTTGTAGAAATTGGGAAAGCTTTTGATTTATGGAAGGAAGAGTCCGGATATGAATGAACACATAAAAGAGAGGAAGACGAAAACGCGAAGAATCCGAAAATTCAAAGAATCAGCTTGGAAGTGTATTTACTATCTCTCAGCTGAGCTACTTGCTTTGTCTGTGACATATAACGAGCCTTGGTTTACAAATACTCTCTACTTCTGGATTGGTCCTGGAGACCAGATTTGGCCTAATCAACAGATGAAGTACGAGTTTCGTTTGCTTTGTTTGTGATTGCTAGATATGATCTCTTGTCTAATCGTTTTCTTATGTGCAGGATAAAGCTGAAATTTTTATATATGTTTACAGCTGGGTTCTACACATACTCTATATTCGCTTTGGTTTTCTGGGAAACAAGACGGTCTGATTTTGGAGTTTCGATGGGTCATCATATCACAACTCTTATTCTCATCGTCCTCTCCTACATCTGCAGGTACATTCACATATACCTTTTTGTTGAGGAAAGGACCCTTATTTACTTTTGATCTTCTTTTGTATTCGATGTTGATAGATTCTCTCGTGCTGGTTCTGTTATTCTTGCACTCCATGACGCGAGCGATGTGTTCCTTGAAGTTGGGAAAATGTCGAAATACAGCGGAGCTGAGAGTATAGCAAGCTTTTCGTTTGTTCTTTTCGCTTTGTCGTGGGTCATTCTACGTCTCATTTACTATCCTTTCTGGATCCTTTGGAGCACAAGGTTTGTTTATCTACATATCCCTACTTTTTTCTTGAATGCCTTTTTGAGGTTTGTATTGTTTGTGATTTGTGATTTGTGATTTGTGATTTGTGATTTGTGATTTGTGATTTGTGATTTGTGATTTGTGATTTTGCAGCTATCAAATTATTACGACTGTGGACAAAGAAAAGCATCCGATCGAAGGACCGATCTATTACTACATGTTCAATACTCTTCTGTTTTGCTTGCTTGTTCTTCATATTTTCTGGTGGGTTTTGATTTACCGGATGCTTGTGAAACAAGTACAGGATCGAGGAAAGCTTAGCGAAGATGTCAGATCCGGTATGCAGTGAAAATATATTGCAATGAAATCCATATTTTTGTATCATTTTGAGTAGAGATTAAAGTTCATGTCTTTTGCAGATTCTGAAAGCGAAGATGAACACGAGGATTGATCGCATGTTGGGACTCTGTTTCTGAACCAAACAGAATTTGAGAACAAGAGACTTTCAGACTTCAACATCAAGCAGGATTCAGTGAAGGTGTTTGCTAAGATTTTAACAGTCATAGGATCATAACCGAATCAAACCGCTTTTTTAAATGGATCGGATAACTTTGGAGATTGCATTCTTGGATCGGTTTTCTCAATAGGAATTTTGAGTTGATTGATTTCTTTAGTTTGAGCCAATTCAAGATTTTGTTAAGCACATTGCGTAAAGCCTTAAACTGCTTCACTTGTTTTTTTTTTGTCTTCTGTGGTTTTATTTATGGACTTCATTTCTTGTTTTGGATCATTGCAATAACACAATTTCTTGTATCATCGCATCTTGGGTCCCTTCGGTCTGGGCAATTTTCGAAAATACCACTAAAATAAGTTTTCGTTCCAAAATACCATCACTAATTTTTTCTTTTCAAAACTAACACAAACATTAGATTTTTTTTCCACAAAAACCACAAAACTAAATCTAAACTTTTAAGAGAAAATTGTCAAAAAAAACCATGAACTTTCAAATTTTGGCCATTTAAAACATGAACTATAGTGTAGACAATTTAAATCATCAAAGTATGATGATTTTAAATTTAAATCTCAAACTTCTGTTGACTGAGCCAAATTATACACAACGTTAAGTTGATAAACGGAACGGATAAACAGATAAACGGAGTTATAAAGTCGTTGTAAATCACAGTTAAGTAAAACGACGTTATCTCCTATTTTTTTGTTAAAACACCAAATAACGAAAATCCCCAATGTCTTTGTTTGGGGTTTTAAGAAAAAAGAGGAGACGACGTCGTTTTACTTAACCGTGATTTATAATGGTTTTTTAATCCCGTTTATCCGTTCTGTTTATCGACTTAACGATGTGTCTAATTTGATTCAGTCAACAGAAGTTTTGGATTTAAATTTAAAGTCAACACACTTTGATGATTTAAATAGTCCACGCAATAGTTCATGTTTTGAATGGCCAAAATTTGAAAGTTCATGATTTTTTTTGACAATTTTCCTAAATTTTTAACTCTCAAAAATAAATCCTAAAAAACTATTTATTGGTAGTTTTGGAGAGAAAACAAAAAAAGTAGCGATGGTATCTTTGGAACAAAAAAAAAAGTATTTATGAATTTTTAATAAATATTTGCCACAAACAATCAGCATTTACTTGAGCGCACAAACAAACAAATTCACGCCTTTGAGGTTTAGGCTTAAACCATTTAGCATCTCGCTGTCTCGGTCGAGAAGACAGTAAGTAACATCGCAAGAAGAAGAATAAAAGTCTCTTCTTCGTTCTTCATCGATTCTACTGCAAAAAAGGTACCTCCTTTTTCACTTCCTTCTCTACACTAAGCCCTAATTTTCCTGGATCAAATTCTTATACATCTGGCTCGATTTGATTGATACTCTCTAGTTTGCGTCCACACTCTTGAATTTTAGAAATTCTG
The DNA here is from genome assembly GCA_002933935.1 of Eutrema yunnanense. Classification (NCBI taxonomy): domain Eukaryota; kingdom Viridiplantae; phylum Streptophyta; class Magnoliopsida; order Brassicales; family Brassicaceae; genus Eutrema; species Eutrema yunnanense. The sequence goes on along the minus strand of PKML01044849.1, from coordinate 1,170,992 downwards.
AGACTTTTTCTCTTTTTTGCCTCCTTATTTCTGGAGATTTAGGTTACATTTTATACTCAAAGTTCGAATTGCTCAGGAAAATCCTGGGTTTGTGTCATGTTCTCACGGATTTGAGTTTGAATTTCTTTCGTTAGATTCTGGGGTTTCCACAATTTTGGTTGATAATAGATGATTTAGCATAAGATCTGTGGTTCGATGATTGTTATCTTTTTGTATGTAATGGAGACAAACAATACAGTGTAGTCAAACAGTTCACTTTGCATCCAAACCTAGTTCAGGGAATTTGAGTTCGAGTTTATGTATGATCTAGAAAAATACTAAGAAAACTAGATTTTGATTGTTGCTACACGGCTTCAGCTGTTTAGAGAAACGTAGAGCTTTTTGTTAGAATTTGGTTTTCTTTAGATCATCTATTAAAAGAAAATGAAACTGGAGGAACAAAACTATACCTGATGAAAGTCGACTTCTTTACGAGCTCTTAAGTTAGTTGTCAAAATGTAGGATATATGATTAGATGATTGCTTGTGGATACAAGATGAATCGGCGTTCGAACAGAAGTCTGCATCTGATTTAGTTTGTGCAGGGATAAGTTCTATTTTAGTGTCTCTGTAATCTCACTCGTAGGTGTTTGCAAGCTCTTATTTGGAACATAAGATATGTGTATTTTGTTGCCTTCCTGTTTGGTTTATACTTTATAGTAGATAATGGATACAATTCAAGAATTTACTGTCAATTTGAATCCAGAAAGAGGTTTTTGTTTGCATCACCTAATTCGGTTTACTAGTCTCTTACATCTTTCTTCATATTTTTGAGTGGCTCTTGCTAGCTAACTTGCATCTTTGATATGTCTTGATACAGGTTTGTGAGACTTCATTCAAAGCTAAGAAATGGAAGATGTACTAACCGAGAACCCTCCACCTTCAAGATTCTTCCAAGAAGATCTTAACAACTTTGTTCCGCCACCCGAATCCCTTCCATCTCCTTTCATCATCTTCTCAAACCCGAAACCTGAACTGCCTCTCCGACCATCTCTACTCATCATAGCCGTATCTTCACCTTCCCTCTACGTCTTCCACAATTTACCTTCAAAGACTCTCCTTGGAAGTCTCATCATGCCTGAAGTCCCGTTTTCTGGAAACACCATGGAACCGTCTTTAGAAGACAAATCCTGCAACATATATTCCTTGAGTAGCACCGATGATATAAACTCGATCCTCCTTGTATCTGTTCAGCTTCCGGTATCTCCTGAACGGTCTAACCTAGTCTCCAGATTACTCATTGGCCAAGACATTATCCCCGAGCGGGTTATCATCTTGGATTCCATTCAGAGCCGTAACTTCAGAGGTAAACTCTCACTAGACGAAACATTGGCTGCTAAACTCGAGACATCATCTGAGAAGAAAGCAACATCCCGTGTGAATCTGGATTACTTCCCATCAGGGAGTGTCATTGACGGTCTGAGTGCTTCACTTTTAAGCCGGTGTCAGCTGAAGAACATAAGAGGAACGTTGGTGATCTCATGGCCTGAGTTTGGTCCTTCTGTGATAAGATTTGTCGGAGCTCTTCTGAAGAACATTGTCCCAAGTTTGGATATCGGGAGTGTGAACAAAGATCTGGAGAAGTACTCTTCAAGAACTGGTCTTAAAAAGGATGCTTGGCTTGACTCTGATCTATATACATGATTCAGAGGCGGCCATGGCAGCTTCTCAAAAATGTTTCTTGTTTCTTATGTAATGCTTTAGCTTTTCTTGGACAAAACAGAGACCTTAGGTGAGTGTGTGTTGTTCTCATTGCAAACAGTTTTGTTTCACTTTCTAGTTTGTTTCTTTTCGTTTTGAAAAAATGAAGTTTCAGTAATTGTTTATCATAATCTTACAATTGTCAAGTGTCAACTATAATCAAAATCTGAATCTGGATCTAACCCAACTCTAGAAATAAACAGAGCTAAGAAGATTGATGTTCAAAAAAAAAAAAAAAATGATTATGGGTGAAGAAGAAGAACAAAAACGGGTCGGGTCGGTCTGGTTAAAATTGATTATAATTTTGTTAAAATCGGGTTTGGTCGGTTTTTGTTTGGTTTTTAAACACTAACCGAAACAAATCGTGGTTTGTGTGTAATTGGGTTTCGAACTTTGATTTTAAATAAGCTTCAAACTTTGATTTCGTGGGGAAATATGTTTCGAACTTTTAAATGATGGAGAAATAACACTAGTGTTAAACTTTGTGTAGATGTGTTATTATATGAAAGTTTTCGTGGGGAATTAGATCGTCAACCCTAGTTTTTATCTCTAGACATTAGTTATTAGTTAAAACTTAAAACTATTTTAGTGAAATTTAAATCTAAACCATTTTCTAGTTTTAACTATAATAGTTAGGTTATTTTTAACCAATTTTCAGCAAGATATATATAACTACTCATATCTTATCATATCACAACTTCACAATAAATACATATATATATTCAAGATTTCATTTGTTTACACACTAAAATATATGAGTCCTTGTGACACAAAACCTATATACAAGATCGTAGCATACAAACAAATACCAAGTTTATATTGGTTTATGACAGAACCAAGATCGGATAATTCTTCTTGTCATCTTGGACCAGACAACTCCATGGCTTGGACCAACACCGATGAATCATCTGTAAGATCCGAATAACGTTCAGAAGATGAGAACTCGTTAGGTTTACTGTAACTTCTGTTTGTTTCTGTTCTCTGTGAAGATGCTTCCCATTTCTCAACGAGACCATCGCCTTCAAGCATTCTCACAACTTCAGACATCTTAGGACGATGAATCGGAAGATATTGTGTACAAAGCAAAGCTACTTGAACCATTTCTTCCACTTCGATTCTATCGTAATTGCTCTTCAAATCCTTGTCTACTATCTGTTCTAGCTTCTTCTCTTGTTGTAGTTTCTTCACCTACAAGTAACCCCCCGAAAAGGAGAATTAGTAATATAGCCTAAATAACCATATGATCGCTTACGTTAAAAATCGTCTGATCTAAAATAGTCTAAAACTAAATTCTAAACCATAAATCCTAACCCTAAACTTATAAATTAATTCCTATAACTTAAACAAAAGTCTATTGTACTTTCTTTTATAATCTGGTCTTTAATTACTCCTTACCCAATCAAGAATCGCTCCTCTTTGGTTTGCTGCTTTTCCAAATTCAAGAGCTCTCAATCCAGTGATCAATTCGAGTAAGAGAATCCCGAAGCCGAACACATCTGTCTTCTCAGAAGACTGTCCGGTTGAGAGATACTCAGGTGCGATGTGACCCACCGTTCCTCTCACGGCGGTTGTCACGTGAGACTCCTCGTGATCCAAGAGCTTAGCCAAACCGAAATCTCCGACCACCGCTTCGAAATATTCATCGAGAAGTATGTTTGCAGCTTTGACGTCACGGTGAATAATCTTCGGATCGCATTGCTCGTGCAAATACAGTAACCCTCTTCCTGCTCCTAATGCGATTCGCTTTCTTGTGCCCCAATCCAATACCGGTTTCGCTGCAAAACACATACACACGAATCAAACCGGTTCAACTCTGCAAGGAAACTAAAATTGGAGATTTTTAATCCGGTTAACCAAATCGGTTAATCCAAACCGAACCAAAGACAGCCGATTTGAGCTTCTAATAAAATTTAGTGGTCTTACTTTTTGTATACAAAAAAATAAATCCCAAAACCAAATTCAAACTAAAACAAACCGAGAAGAGAAAAAAGCAAACCAATATGCAATTTTGTTTGGAAATTAAAGATATATTTGGTTAAGAAAATCGAACAAAAACTGAAACCGAAACAGAAATCAAACTATTCATACAATTATATCAGAAAGAAGTACTCAATCGTAAACCGATTTAAAAACCAAACTAAATCTTAAACAAACTCACTTTTTTTCTGGAACCGCAAACCGAAACCAAATCCAAACTGAACCGGAAAAGAAAGAAATCCAAACCAAAACGTAACGTAACGTTTTCTAAAAAGTATAATGGTATACTTGATCTTAAAAACGAAAACAATTCATTTTTTTTTAAAGTATAATGGTATACTTACCATTATTCAAAAACTGAAAAAAACGAAAGCATAACAAAATAAAAAATAACAACCGAAAACCCGAATTGAAGATACTTATTATTTTCTAATAAAACAGTGTTGTTAAGAATTTTTTACTTATATTAAGAAAACAATTCATTTTTTTACCCCTTATTAATGCAATATATAATGTGATGTTATCAAAAATCTACATTAAAAATATAAAACAGACACATTCAAATGAAACAAAGTGTAAGTTCTAAAACGACAGTTGATATGAAAGGGAAGGAGTAGTTATTACTATTACCTTTGAGACGAGAGGCGACACTGCCATTGGACATGTAAGGATAAACGAGAAGGCGTTCCATGGAAGTAGTGCAGAAGCCGTAGAGGCGGAGGAGATTACGGTGGACGGCGAGGCTTATCATCTCAACCTCAGTCTGAAACTGAATCTCTCCACCGCCATTGTTTATATCTTTTAATCTCTTCACCGCCACAACTGTTCCATCATGTAGACAACCTTTATACACATTCCCAAACCCTCCTTTTCCTACCAGATTCTTGCTGCTGAAGTTACTCGTTGCCGATTGAAGTTCTTTGAAACCAAACCTCCTTAGATTACCTAGACATACTTCTCCCTTGTTTTGGTCTGTAAAATTTCCAATTCACACACACATTGGTTCAATTATTTGCAGAAAACCGGGGAAAAAAGGATTTGATTTTCATTGTTAAGTTTACCATTAATGTCAAAGAATACTTGTTGGTTATGTCTTCTTTTCCACCAAAGAAAAAAAACAAAGCCAATGATCAACAAGCAAACACAAGTAATGCTTAAACCGAAGGCTATCGCGATTTTCCGGTTTTTTCTTCCTCCATCAGATGCTTCATCTAACAACAACAACAAAATAAAACCCATTTTAGCTTATAGTATCTAAAATTACAAGATTTCTTCTTTTCTGGCTTCAAGATTGAAGTTTTAGGTTTCACTTACTTTGGGAACTGTTCAAGCTGATTGACATTGGCTTAGGTTGAGTCCCATTGCAGTCTTTCTCAGTTCCAGTTGGACAAATCTGAGGATTGCCCATAACACTGCATCACAAGTAGAATACTGTTATACAAAAACTATTTTTTTTTTTTATACTCTACTTAGGGGAACGTATAGATGTGGATAAATTGCAGAGAAAAGACAATGGAATTTACAATTACCCTGTTTTTTTCTCAGAACAGAGTAAAACGACAAATATTCTTTTTTTCAGAAATAGACTTACTTGAATGTTTTGGCAAGTGATCTTGGAACTGGTCCACTCAAGTTATTATACGACAAATCCCTGAAAATATCATTATAAAATATATATATTATTATAGACGAAGAAATATGTAAAAGAAGAGATAAAAGAAAGAGAATGTACAAAAAAGTGAGTTGGGTCATGTTTGCCAATGAGCTAGGAATTGTTCCTGTCAGGCTGTTATTATTCACCCTCCTGCTCCACAATTTTCAATACAAAAAAACACCTCCATAAATAATCATAACAAATTATATTGATAGATAACATTTGGAAAAAAAATGGGTTCTTACAAGTACTGAAGATTTGTGGAATGAGAAAGAGTGAATGGGATTTGGCCAGTAAAGTTATTAGTAGAGAGATCAAGTGTTTTGAGTTTCATCAATTTCCCAATCTCATGAGGAATATGTCCTGTTATGTAATTGTTCTGCAATAGCCTTTTTTTTTTTTTTTGTATATCCAAAAGCATAATTAGAAAATTCAATCAAGAAATTAAGAGATGAAGCAACAATGTTTTAATAATTAAAAACACTTACACAGTCTGAAGATATGTTAAATTGCCAATACTGGATGCAAGAGTTCCTGACAAGTTCTGGCTTGGAGCTCCTCTACATACATACACATGTAAGTGAAGACTGTAAACAGATGATTACATATATATCTATGTATGTGTGTGTGTGTGTATGTATGTACTTACAGGCTTAGGACAAAACCATCAGGAGAGCAAGTGATCATGTTCCAGCTACAAGGATCAACTGCTGTGTCATCCCAATTCATTAGAACTCCATGAGGATCAATCAGTGAGCTCTTGATTCCTATTAGAGCAAGAACTAAAGAGGAAACAGAAGAAGAAATAAGAAAAAACATGTTTTAGGGAAGAAGAAGAAGAAATTGACAAAGGAAGAATATTTGTCGATTTTACCTTCAAAGTTAACACCTTTGTCTGTGAGCTCTGCAGAAGATGAACAGAGCAAAGAGATGATGATGAAGAAGAAGGTTGGAGAGGACGAAGCATAACTCTGTTTTACTTCTCTTCTTCTCTGCACCATCTTTGTATGAATCAAAAATTGCATTCAGACTTGAGGGTATTAACCTCTAAAGGTGCACAATTTGAGGTTTGTTTATCTTTTATAGAAATATTCGTTTTCAATTCTTTGTCCGGAGGCTACTGAGAAAAACAAGAAACAGGGGATTTTGATATTGAAGTGTCTGTGACTGAAAGTGAAAGAGAGAGAGAGAAAGTGAAAGATTTGTCTGCCAATTATTATCTTATGGTCTTTATACTGTAAACCGGAAAAGAGCAGGAAGAAAATCGGGTAATGATGCTTTCTTCTTTGATTTGTATAGTTTTCAATCATGTCAGAAAAAAACTATATTGTTTTCTGTGTTTTTATTGATTAGCCAATAAATTTGCTTATTCAAAATTTTTAGTTATATACATATACAAAAATTGCAAAAAAAAAATGTTAAACTATACGAGATCATATACAAATGTTAACTTTCTTAATATTGATAAAAAAACAAAAAAAAAAAAACGTTCAAATTGTAGATATAAAAGAAAAATACAAAAATAGAAACCTGTTATTTTTTTTTTTGAGTTGAATTTCAAATTTATTAAAACAAAAAAAAATCGTTTTTACAACAAATGTTACTTTCATTTGAGAGTATTTGATTAACTTATCCTAATACAAACTTGTTTTATTTTACAATCATAACTTCATAAGATATATATACATGAATGTATAATGATGAAATATTACGTAGATACGATTTTTCTTTAGAGATAAAATTTACATCGTGTGATGTTCTTCATCCTTGTTTTAATGTTTTAGTTCGTCGTACTCTGTTTCGGAATTGTAGTGTAGAACTCAAGTTTTTGTTTTTTTTTAAATAAAATCAGACAGGAAAAAAACAAAAATTATATCGAAAATGAATTATTACGTTTTGTATAATAGACTCATGTTCTCGAATCTAGGACGGCAATAGACGAAAGGTTAGGAAATTTTGGGATTAGAACAAACAAAATATAATCGTAAAATAATCAAATTCGAGCAGGTAAAAAGTGAATCATTATGGTAAGCACCATTATTATTTAGTCTAAATGTAAGCACCAATAAAACATACATTTTCCGGGAAGAATAATCAGGTGGCCTCGAACAAATAAAGTGTGAAATTATTTGTATGTAACGAAAGTTAAATAAAGTAAATAAACCGTGAATTTATTATATATTTATAGTGGGACACTTGTGCCGCAGAGAGACAATGTGACGAGGGAAAATTTCTTTTTCTTTCTTTAATGACTCGCTTTAACTCTGCTTTTATTCCCCACTCATCACCATTAGTATTTTTAACTCTTTAAGGACGAGGGAGTTTTTTTTTTTTTTTTTTTTTTGATAATTATGGTGATTTGGTTAAATTAGGGGATTGTCGACTCCGACCAATGTAGGGTGGCAAATCCCTATTGCACCGAGGATCCGCGTATCATCTCCCCAACATCGATTTATCATGGGGTCCGGAGAAACCATGTGAAATCCCCGGAGACCAAGTGGATTAAATGTTGCAATTCCGCTCCCGTGGGGAGTCGACGAGGAAGTTCATTAACTGTTATGAGAAAAACTAGTACTCTCTCTGTTATATATTAAGTGATGTTTATGGTTTTTGCACACCAATTAAAAATTCATTTAATTTTTATTTTTTCTATACTAAAAACATCATTTATTGTACATTTAAACACAATTCAACCAATAATAAAATAATCTACAAAATACAAAGGGTAAAAAACAATTAAAAATTATTTAATTTTGCATTGATTTGTGAGAACATCACTTATTTGAAAACAAAAAAAAACTCTAAAACATCACTTATTACAGAACGGATGAAATATTAAGAATTGATACCTTTTTACTCTCTAAAATATTATTTGAATTCAATTAAACTTTGGGTTTTTCCTAAAGATATCACTTATTTCAATTTTAATTAACAAGTTAGCATTTTTTAAAACTTTAGTAAAATATAATATTTATTTTATTGTTTAACCTAATTTTGTCTCGGTGCAATACAGCGGGTACGGTACACAATATAAATGTAACAAGAGTAAAATCATCTTTTCACATAAAAAAATAACAATTATTCTTAACACTTTAAAAAAGTACTAATTTAATAATAAAAATTGAAATAAATAATATCCGGTGAAAATATCTCAAACTTTCATAGACACATTATATCTTTTAAACTTCTTCAAATACAAACATCTTTTTTCCTTTGTCGACAAATACAAAAATCTTAATGTGCTATTTTTTTATTTTTTTTTTTGTCGACAGCCTTGATACCGGACCCTATTCGGTGAACCAAATCGAGGGTATCGAGTTTACATAAGTGCTATTTTTTACATAACATAACATGTGCTATTGTCAAATGGATGATTTTTTTTTTCTTTCGTCATGTCAAATGGATAGTTAAGCGGTGGACTATTAGAAGGTACTCTTTACTAAAACAAAATTAGAAGGTAGAATTAAGAAATTAAGAAATTAATAAGACGGAAAACTCATATTTTCGAAATGAAGTTAAAAAGTGAAAACTACAAAACTCGAAATGCCAAAAGATGAATCAACGATTGACAGCTTTAAACAAAAAAAATAATTGGCAAAACACCAATTGACTATTCCTCGACTGATTTTCCACTTTTTTTATATCTTTGGCCATAAATAATACAACATTCTAGATACTTGAGTTGAACATAAAAATGAAATCTTTTAATACATAAACTTGAAACAAACTTATGGATATACAGGTCATAATAATCTTATTTTTAATTTGATCCAATCTTTTCGCCATTTATCCGCTAAACAAATAATAATACAATTTAACTTAAAAACTACTTTATATGTTTGATTTGTTTAAGGTGTATTGGTAATTTTGAATGTAAAATAAGTTAGTTTTTAAAATACATAAATTTTTGAAATAATTTTCCAATTTAGTCTATAAAATAAACGATAATATTTAGAATTGTAAATTTGGATATAATATTTTATATTTTATATTTATTATGAAACTAAAAATGTGATATTTAACTTTTTGTTACTATAGCTTTCTTTCAGATAATATAACAATTATAAATAGATATGTATATGATTATTATACACAGTATAGTACTTAGTACTTAACTAGTTACCACTGCACTATTAATTTGTTAATCAACGATTGATTACGAAATTATTGATGCGCAACTAATACAACAACGACTAATTAAATAGATAAATAAAAACTATGATCTTAAATTATTTAGAAACACTAAAATCAAATCTTTGTCTACACAGTGATAGTCAACAGACAAGTCACTTTTGAAACCACAAAAGCAAATTGCTTTATAAAAAGCAAAAGCTGTCCTCTTCTATCTTTCATCATTCCTTCAATTTCTTAGTGCATATCACTGATTTCATATACAATTGAAAAATGAATAATGTACTCATTACCATTTATAGTACATGAATTTGCCAAACTGAACTGAGGTATAGTGAAATTGATATTGTCCTCAGAAAAAAAATTACGAAAAATTTACGAAAACTGTACTGAGATGATATGTATAGAGAAAAAGGTTAGCATAAACATAATTCTAACTATTTGTTTTTGTTATTTTGTGGGACAATCTTCGCAAAATTAATTTTTTTTAAAAAAAACCCTGAAAAGATGAATATGTTATTATGATTTGTGTGCATGGATATATGCACGTGTGATACAAAAAGCTTATTTCTTCTTCTTCGTAATCAATTTGTTTGACCACTCATATACATGGTAACGGTTGTGTCATTGTGTGCATAGCAACGAGACAGTGAGTCGACTCTGAGATTTATAGGACCACAAACCATTACGGTTAGGTCATATCACTCTGAAACTGATATGTGAAGCGAAACCATGTATATATAAACCAAGAGGTTGTAGTGGGATGGTTTTCATTCGGGGTGAGTTTCGGTTTTGTGGGTTTAGGTCAGAGATCGAATCCTCCCGGATGTGGAATTATCATACTAACTCTTGGCCAAGTGGGCCAAGTGGGGTATCATAAGTGGACTATGTCACTGGGATTACTTCCGAGTTTAATCAAAAAAAAACATGTATATAAAAAAAACAAATCGATACATTTTTATTTATCATATCCAAATAAACTGGAACAAAAGTCAAATCAAACTGAAAAGAAAAAAAAACTTATGTGGCATTAAAAATCTTTTCTAAATCAAATATATTTTTTTATTAAATAACTGAATATGAACCGTAATCAAAGTCGTAAACAAAATATGAACCATGTATAAAAAAAAAAAACAAATCGATACATTTTTTATTTTTCATATCCAAATAAATTGGAACAAAAGTAAAATCAAACTGAAAAGAAAAAAAAAACTTATGTGGCATTAAAAATCTTTTCTATATCAAATATATTTTTTATTAAATAACTGAATATATGAACCATAATCAAAGTCGTAAAAAAAATAAACCATGTATATAAAAAAACAAATCGATATATTTTTTATTTTTCATATCCAAATAAACTAGAACAAAAGTCAAATCAAACTGAAAAAAAAACTTTTGTGGTATTAAAAATCTTTTCTAAATCAAATATATTTTTTATTAAATAACTGAATATGAACCGTAATCAAAGTCGTAAAAAAATATTATCAATAGATAAAGATTTCCTTTAACAAAAATAATATAAAAATAAATAAGGACTTATTTTAAATGAAATGATTAATATTATATAAACTGTTGTTATTTGGTGTGTCTACATGCCACCTCATGATGACCTATTTTTCTCTCCAAATTAATGAAGTCTTTTACTTTATTGTTTTATCTAGCATAATCAAAAGGGTAAAAGTGGGATAATCAGCATATATGTATATCCCACTATTTGATGTTTAAGAAATATCCTCAAATGAGTGGGAAATTATTATTCTTTGGAGCCTTGTAATTTATTTGTACGTATAACTTGTAACCAATGTTTTGTTTTTGGCAATATAGATCATAATATTTCTCTCACGATTTGATTCATGACATTGTAAAAGACGTTGAGATGTTGTTGCAATTGTAGTTTAGTTCTTGGATATGTCTGGCTGTTAATTATATAATTGTACAACATAAAAATCAATAGAACAACATAAAATTCAATTGCCTTACAAAATCTCTTCTTCTTTTTTTAAATTGCCTTCCAAAATAAACGATTGATTTTTCGTACGTTATCGAAAGTGGTGTAAAAAGTAAAACCCCACGTCTGTCTCTTCAATCATATATTGTTCTTCACTAATATTCATTTTTATTTCCCCTCCTGCCTCCTTTTATTGAACAATATAAGATATTTATTGAAGAATACTTATTAATGGTGACGGCAGAATTGGCTAAAAAATGATGTTAGTGAAATATGACGAAGTCCGATGGAAGATTAGCTAAGGAACTCAATGATACAGAGAAATATGGCAAATAAGCTGAGTAGTAGAATAACTAGACAAGATATGGTTCTTATCATTATCTTGAGTTCGATATTTTATGCGTGGACAAAATATCTGAAAGAATAAAAAACCATTTGAACAATATTTCGAGGCGATTCACATTAACTATTGTTAGTAATATAAAAATACTTTTAAAAAACTATTGTTATAAATATAAGCGAGAAGGGAATAAAACTTAGTAGGACTCGAATCAGAAGAATCTTAAAGACATGGAATTCGATTGTAACCACAATACATGTCATCTCTTGATACGGGAGTGTTTGGGTTGAATTGCGATGGAACAAATGGATCGCATTCAAAATTCTTCTAAAAAACTATTGGCATTTATACATTAACAACAATGTTTCCAAATTGCTCCTCTAAAAGTTGGATGCACGAAAGCGATTCGGACAACTCGCACCCTTTGTTTTGTGCAAACTACAACACACACCTTGATATTAATTTTTCTTATGACGACGCTCTAATCGCGTGGTTCACCACTCGACCTCCTTAAAAATTCCAACGACCAAAGATTGGAAAAATTCTGCAATCAATCATTTTTTCTCTTAAACATGTAAACAAAAAGATGCATTTATTGTAAAAACGATTTTTTAGTTTCGAAATAATTTTACATTCAATTCAAAAAAAAAAAAAAATTATTTTTTTCTTGATTTTCTTTATATAGTGTCTAAATACCTTTATGATGGTTGTGGACCTGTGGTCCTTGGGGATGCAAGAATTGGTTCCAAAAAGGATGTTCGGTTTGATGAATGAGATGAATAAATCGGGGCAAAGTTTTATTTGATTATAGCTTTAGAACATTAGAATATTAGACTGAAAGAAATATAACGATAGTCAAATATGTAAATATGTATTTTATTCTATGAATATTGATATGCTCAATTTAATACCCTAAAGTACTAAAGCAGTTGTAATAGTATAGCTAGGGGTCGAACCACAGAAGACTCACAGAGATCACACAATAGATTATGAAGTGTCGAATTACGCTAAGCCAGACAGTTGTAATTAAAAACAATGCAGAAATTAAAAGAGTTGTAAATCAATCAGGAAATATAGGCCCAGGGTTTTTCTCAGGAAATCAATGAATGCAGATAAACTAACTAACAGGATTCAGATTTAGCGCAGCTCTTAAACTCAAATCACTAAAATATAGCTAACCAACTCTCGTTGCGAAAACTATCTAAATCTAAATCCTAGGAATTCCAAATCTCTTTGCGAATCCTAAATTCTAAATCAGCTTTAATATCAGGTTTGATATGTTCACAAATCAATTAAACCAAATCTCTTTGCGAATAATCAATTTGCTCACCTAGGTTCTATCAGGTAATTAATCGCACTCTCGTGCCTAATCAATTATCCTAAGATCTAAGTTCTAGATCGTCAATCTAGAATTAGCTATGAACACAACCTAAGGTGAAGAACTATAATTCAGATGGTGAATCCTAAACAGATAATTAACCTAGCATTCAGAGAAATCCTTTATGAGAAAACCCTAAACCTAAGGTGGATCTACTCAGACATAGAGAATGAAACAATCAATATGTATGAATAAATCATCAATAGAATAATAACAAGGGTTCTTGAGATCTGATCTCGGACGAAGGGAAATCAGAGTTTTCTCAAAACCAGAGAAAATAAAGCATAAAAAGGCATAAAAGGGCATAGCCTAAACAGATGGCTTAAAACTCCTATTTATAACCTAAAACACGACTTGGGGTCTTCTTGTAATTATCAGAGACTTCTGGGCACTTTTTGCAATTCTTCAAACTTCATTAAGTCGCGACTTTGAAATCTGCTTCGATGGGTATCGATCGATACCAGGGGGGTATCGATCGATACTTGACGTGAATTCGGGTACTTTAGCCAGCAGACTTCAGTTTCGCTCCAGAATGCTCCAGAAACTCCAATATCTCCAAGAATACTCCAAATGTGCTAAAACCTGCAAAAGACTCTAAAAGACTCCAAAATACTATAAAAGACTCTATAAAAGGACTTATATCATGGTCTAAACAGGGTAAAAACCATGATATATCAAATATTTGAGCAATATGAAAATTACAAAATTATCTATTTTTTTTTGTGTAAGAAGTTCCTCCTTCCCTCCCTCCCTCCCTCTCTCTAGTCGTCCTTATCTATTTACAAAATTATATATTTCCGGATATTTGATATCGACATTTATTCCTTAGATTTTTTTGCTTTTGATGTTAACGCAAGATGATCAGCTGGAATCAACGTTAATCTTTAAAATAAAAGAATCAACATTAATCTTCTTATCAATGTTGTTGATTTGGAGGTTATGATTCTGCAAGTTGTTGGGTTATTGGATTTGGAGGTTATGATTCCACTAACCTTATGAATTTTGATCCATCGAGCTCTCTCTCTTCGGGGTTTTCTTAAATATGTATTAAATATTTTTTTTTAAATAGCTTCCATCAAATTTAAAAATCTAGAAACCAAATATAAGTATATATACTATAGTTTTGTTTTATGTTTTGCCACATTCAAGAGTTATTTAATGATTATTTTTCTTTGTTGATTTATGATACCCATTCTTTCTTTTATGAGTTGAGTCTAGAGTTTATGTTTCATTTTTTTGGGTCAAATGTTTCATATTTTCTAATATACCATTCTATCAAAATTTAACCAATATTCTCATTATAGACATATTAAATTTTAATATATTATGTCTATTTTGGTTTTTTTTTTTAAGCTGTTTTTGCACTCGCTGCTAATTGTTCCCAACTCCTATACTAGTGGTGAAAACATAATTAGTACCGCTAATACAATCGGCTTCTACAAACTCTATACTTGGTTATACATCCACTGTGTGTATAAACTAGTTAAGCTTTCATACGATATTTTTTCCTCCAATAATTGGGTCAATTAAAAAGGCTTTGCAATTATAATGAAACATTGGAGTTCACTTTTAAAATAAATGGAGAAACAAAAGGCAAATATTTTGCTAAAAAAAAAAGACAAAATTTTCGTTCCGATTACAAATTAAAGAAGTATTGAGAGAAAACAAACAGACCAAACCAAAATACATTTTTTCAGGTTAATAAAAATGAAACTGGTACATGCATCAAATATTTTCGGGGTCGTATCATTGACAAAAGTTGTCTGGCTAAAACCAAAACGACATTACTTTAGTCTGATTGTATAACTCATAAAAAGTCATTTTATTTGAGTTTGTGTATACATCATTGTCCACTACATGTTTATGTGTCAACTAAATTAGTATATACGTAACATGTGGGTATAAAAATATATATTAAAAATCACTAATGTAATTAGGTTCTGATTAGTAACCCGTGAAAATGTGTAATCGTTCTAAGATTTTGTTTCTTCAATAAAAATTTGGGTTGTGACCATACCAACATTAAAAGATCTTTCAAAGATCAAACACAACAAAGCACATAACATAAATTCTTTCTGGTGCAGAAACCAGAGAACATAACAATCGCAGACTTTAAAAACACAAACAAGAACTACTTTCATCAGAACATAACATGTTCTTTAGAGATCTACAGTTCTATTTTATTCGAAAATGAAACACAAAGACCCGTTAAACACAAACACAAAAATAGATCATTCTTCTTCTTTAACCACTTCTTCCTCTTTCCAACAGAACCTAAGAGTCGATTTCGGTGAGCCACATTCAACAGTCTTGACAAATTTCTGGTAAAGAACCGAACCACCAAGCTCAAGCTCCTCTAGCCCTCTCTCTTTGCTCAAGTAACCCTTCACATCAACCACACAGTCACGCGCCAATTGTCCGGTCCCAAGATCAGCGTGCACCGCTACAGAGAATTCTCCCGGTCCAAAACAAACCAGAACCCTATTCACCAACTCCTTAAAGTTCAAAGCTTTTAGATCATACCCAACTGTTTCAAAGCTTGCATAGCTAAAACCGTCTTCTGGTGTCACGTGGATGGTCGAAACCGCATCTTCTTCAATTGAATTCATCGAGTAACCGCACGGGTCAAAGTCAAAATCGCAGATTTCAGAGCTTGGAAGGATGTTTCTGATACCAGAGCTAATAGTCATCTCAAAAGCCGAAACCGAATGGGTTTTGAAGAACACCGAAGCCTTTTTCTTGTCTAGACCAGTCATGCACATCTCCAATGTATGCACGGGTTTGTCGCAAGCTGCAGCTTCATCACAAGAAGAAGCAGAGTAGACATGCCATCTCTGAGGGTTATTAGCTGATCCTCCCATCACAAAAGCCTTGCTTCCTGATCTGAGCTTACCGAAATAGCCATCGAGTAGAGCAACTTCCTCTGAGAAGCTACGGTGAGGGTATGATTGAGCTCCCGGGAAAATAAAACTACCACGAGAGTAGCGGACGGATTTGACTGTGAGGGAAAGGGTATCAGCCAAATTAAGGATATGTGGGATCGAAAACAGCAGCTTTGTAGTCCCGCATGTTTTGATGATGATCTTGTAAGGATAGACAAAGAGGCTAGACTCAGAGAGCACGTAAGAGTCGACAAAAGAGTTTGAAAGCGAGGAAACAATCGTGCACGCTGCTGGAGCCAAGATCTCATCTAACTGGGATTTAGTTAGAGCACGTAGACCCTTTCCCTCGGGATCAAGAAAGACACTAGGCTCGAAGAATGAGATTTCGAGTCTTTTCTCAAATCCTTCAAAACCAATAGCAGAGGCTGTCATTTTTGAAGTGCAAATAAAGAGGAAGAAGAGACTTTCTAAGAAGAGTTTTGAAACCAGAAGAAGAGCAAAAACACGAAAGACGATTAATGGTTAAACGTTTGATCAACCACGGTTGTTAAGTGGTTAGGAGGAAAACGTATTGAGGAATATCAGGATGGTTTGCGAGTGATCTGCATAAGAAAAATAAACAAACAAAGCAAACATGTATAAAGAAGAGAATCAACAACTTTTGCTTTAAGGTTTCTTCTTCAAAATCTAGACTTTGAAACAGCAACTATACTTACGTTTGAGTAAGCAGCAGATCTGAATTTCTTGATTCCACCGTTTGGTCGAACGTCTTCAATGCTGTATCCAAGAGGAGCTTCGTAGAATAGACTGTTACTACTACTAGACTT
This sequence comes from Eutrema yunnanense, assembly GCA_002933935.1. NCBI lineage: Eukaryota > Viridiplantae > Streptophyta > Magnoliopsida > Brassicales > Brassicaceae > Eutrema > Eutrema yunnanense. The sequence goes on along the minus strand of PKML01044849.1, from coordinate 1,154,113 downwards.
CTTATTACCACCTTTAGTCTCCATTTATCATTCACCTAAAAGATTATCACATAAGAAGAAGCAAAGAGCAATTAAAAACCAGAACTCTGTTTCCAAAGTAAGGCAATCAGAGACAAAAACAAAAAGCTATGCATAGAAACTATCTCAAAGGCCTCAAAGAAAGAGCTAATGATATCCTTTTGATAAGGAAGATTAAACGAAATCTAAGACTACTGAAAAGTCTGGGATTATGGATCTAAATCATCATAAAGAGTGAAGTAACTCCAATACAGAGGATAAAGAAACAATTTTTATAGGTCAATACAATAACGCTGATCAATTGTCATGGAAGCATAAAGGTGGAACCTTTAGAATTACTTGAACAATCTCTAAACTCATGGAAGCAAGATAGTAAAGAGGTTTAGGAGAATGCTTACAAGACAAAAGGGTTTTGTTTTTAAGTTAACGAATCAACCAATCTGATTAAAACCCTTGTTGAGAGCCAAAAACCTGGAAACAGCGATACCAACAAGAAAACGCATAAATATCGAACTCAAGAAAACGCATAAATATCGAATTCCATACTTAGAACCAGAAATTTAAAGAGATTTTTATTGAAACTTACACTTATTTGATAGGAAACGGGACGACAAGATTGATTCGATTGTGGAAAAATGAAGAACTCCGAATTGATCTCTCGCGCTCGCTGTGATGTTATTTTTGTTTTTCTGAAGTGAAGAGAAAACTGAGTTTTTTACGAGACACGAATAGCCCAAGAGGTTTTGATTTTATAGTGGACATCTTGAACTTATTGAAACTTACATTTTGGCCCCTTACGTTTAAGAAAAATATTTCAATTATTTCACCCATTGGAAAAGTTTGATTTAACGTATTGGTCAAGGGTAAGGAAAATCATTAAAGCAATGAAATCCTCTAAGGTTAGTCCTTTTTAATTTCATCCTTATATGAAAAGGATAGAATAATTGTGATTCTTGACCAAAAAAAGAAAAAAGAATAAATGTGATTTTTTTATTTAAAAAAGGTTATACTCGCAACGATAATATTAATATTATTTAGACGGCTAGTGGCGTAAAGCTGGAAATTTTGACCCAAGTCTCAAGTTGAAAATCGACTCAATGCATCTAATCTTATTTGTCCCCTTTGATTTTTCTAAAATAAATTTTATATTGTTATTGCAATTTTTAATGGAAATAACAATATATTAGAAAACATAAGGAGGAATCGTTTCAGTTCAATCAGAAATCATATAATTTTATATGAATAAAATAAATTTGGTGTTTTTGCGTTAACAGTTTTATTTACGTTAACGGTTATATTGAAGATATTTTTTTATCTTGTAAAGTTTTTATAATATTAATATATTTGATTTGTCCAAAAAAAAATTTTGGTTGTTTAGTTGAGTAGATCACCAATAAGAAAAGTAACCATGTTTTTAGGACAATCAAAGGCTCTGATATGTAGGATTGGGCACGAGTCGGGTACTTTTGAATTTCGGAGTATTTATTACCCGATCTGATTCTTACGGGTAAAAAAATCATTTACCTTTACCCAACCCATAAATAACAGATACCCTGAAAAAAAATAGTTGTCCGCTAAATACCCAATATTTTATCTTTACATGTATATTTATAGATCGTTGTCTTTATCCGCATAATAATTTCGTATTGGGTTATGTAGGGTTTGAGTTTTAACGTTCACTAAAAAACATAATTAGATATTTTATTGTTTATTGAACATAATAATTATGTTTATAGTAATATCAATTATATATATAATGTTATTGATAATGTTATAAAATATAATTAAAGCAGATATTTATAGGTTGGGTTACGGGTCGGGTAACAAAGCGGGTATGAAAAAAATAATAATGCCCGATAATAAAATTATCCGTGGGTCACTAATACCGATCCGTTACCCGACTGGTTAGTACGCTTGATTCAAATTTTTACTAGTCGAAATGTTTGACCTAAAATCTACAAGTTTTTTTGTATACAAATAACTATGTAGAGTAAACAGATGATGAATAGTTATCGTCTTCTTTGAGTTTTTTTTTCTTTCTCTAAAAACAAACTTAGTAATAGGCTACAAACGTGTATATGAGTATGTCAAATGGGTTTTGTTGTTTCCTTGTGAAGCCTAATAAAACAGCACAAGCCTTATTGAGAGTAATTTACACCTTTCTTGTGCTTGAATTTTTTTTTTTTTTTTTTTTTTTTTGATTAATATGGGGTAATCCGGGGCTTTCTACACATCCGACTAATCCCCATAGGTCAGAAAAAACCATGTTAAATCCACTGTGGCCAAGGTGACTCGAACCCCACCTAGGTTCGATACGTCTAATCGTATAACTGGCATGACTAGTCTCCACGTATGATTGTAGATAAGTACTACTACTATACACATACATATTTCGGTATAGAATCCGTAGCCTTAATTAGTTTTACAGTGAAGACCTTTCAAGAATTATTTATCGAATATTGCAACATTACATCTTAATATACGATAGGTATAAGACTTTAAATGGAGAGAATCTTAGCTTAGACGTTAGCGAATAGACAAAAAGTTTAAAATAAAAATAAGGCGGGAGAAGATTTCGGGTGTGCAAGAGAATTTGGTTCACTTGGTGGATGAGATTCTTATTCCTCGATAATGTTTTAGCTCCTTTGTTCTATATTCTCTATCTAATATTCATACTTATTGTTTTTGTGTGTGTGTGATGTTTCTTTTGACGTATGGATTATATATATACTATGACTTAATCCGTGTTTTTAGTAATTTTTTCTTAAAAATTATTTTGAAATTTTTAAAAAATTGTTTTTACCTTAATTTTATATTATGTTTAACTAATGATTATAGATCGAGATATCAAACTGTAATAACTTGTTTATTTAACCCGTTTTGCAGTGAACTAAATATTATTCTCGCTAACCCGCAAAAACTTATAATCTTGAAAACATAACTTTAATATGCAACATTTAATGATTCTGGTTTTTGTGGTCATTTTATAAACTTTTAAAAAAATTAATTTTTTCGTGTCTAACTTTTTATTAAATTAATAAAATATTTTTCAATTTTTGTTTTGATATATATTCAAATAAAATATAATAAATTATAGTAAAAAATATTGCAAGATCTCGAATAGATTTTTTTCGTTGAATATATATGGATTGCTATTATTTAAAATATATCTAATATTTTTAATATATATTAATAATTAAGAAACTAAATAATAAATAACATTTTTAATGAAAAACAAATATTTTCTAAATTATCTTCCATAATTTTAAGACAATTATATTATTTTCTATTTCAATTATTTTTATTATTTATAATAACATAATATATAATAA